>PVJX010013023.1:0-48614 GCA_004027295.1 Dolichotis patagonum | reverse complement strand
GGTGTTATCCTGTTTTGTTTGACTATATCATACGTGATGATATGAACAGCTGTTTTGAAGAAAACATTATGACAGCTATTGCTGATTTAATATTATCCTTCTTAGAAGTCCTACCATGCTTTTTTTGTTCTACTACCGTTGGTTCTATCTACCACATTGTGTCTCATTGGAATTTGAATATGTGTGATAGTTCAAACAAATTTTTTCCTTTTTTATCAAAAATGAGATATTATAGTACCCATTGATCATTTTCTGTTATTCGGTTCAGAAAGCCCTGGAATTCTTTCACTCTATGCATGGCTTTATACTATTGTGTTAAGTTTGATATTATTGTATTTGAAACTATGCTCAACTATAGCAGAGTAAGAGATATGGTGTTAGCTACTGTTGATGTCCAGTTGACTTAATGTAAAGTGCTGTGTTGCCTATGTTGTCCTGTTCTGATCTGCTCTGTACTGCCCCCTTTTGTTTTATTCTCTTTCAAATAAAAAAATAAAAAAATAAAAAGGAGACAACACCACATATTGCTTGGACTTGTGAGTTTCAGCTCACACATTTGTGGTCTCCATCTCTGTCCACTCCCTGTCTCCCTGAGGTGGGATTTTGGGTGCACACTTCCCTGTACCTAGCCCACTTGACCCTTCCCCACAAGTGTCTACTGTGCTCCTGTGATCCTGGTGTCTTGGCTGAGATGCAGTCGTGTTGGCACCTTCCCTGTTTTTAGGATGAGCCAGCAAGGGAGTGATTCTATCATGGAGGTTACAAACCCCCAGCAGGTGATTGCTGCTGTGGGCTGGGGAAGTGCCTGTGAGAACTAGGGCAGTGTGGCCTGCCTTCCCTTCCCTTCCAGTATGTGTGCTAGGCCCTGTAGCTCACAGAATGGGGAACACAACTGCAGGAGCCATTTTGACACCATGAGACAGGCTTGTAGTTCTCTGCCCATGTGACCTCTGCAAGTGTCCCTTGCTTGGAGAAGCATCACATTCAAGAGGAAATTAAGATCAGCATAATGAGTCTGTGAAAGAGGTTGTGGAAGAAGAGTTGCTTTTATCTTTAACTGCAGTTTTTCCTGCCTCTTGAAAGGGGGAACAAAATGTTTTAAAACTATCAAAAAGTATTTTCTGATAGCAATTCCCTTTTCACCGTGTGAGTGGTCTTGTGGCTCATTGAGGGACTGGTGAGTGGCTAGGAATGCTGTGGTCATGAATCTATCTCCACAGGGAAGAAGACAGCACCAGTGTACAAGGAACCTCCAACCCCAAACCATAGACTCTACTCTCCTAAGCCTCAGATTTCACCACTGTTCCTACCATTAGCCAGCACTGTGGCTATGCCTTTCTGGTGAGGAGATCAGTGACACAGCAGGACAGTGTTACTTCTTCAGTGGAAGTCTCTCCATAAAAGCTGCTGTGGTTCAGGTTGAAACACCCCTAGAGGCAAGGTGATCGCCTTTTAGAAGGTAACTTCACCAAGCAGACACTAATGATATCATAATTGGATGCCATTGTTGGGGAGTAATACAAATAAGCAATGGAGCTGAATTAAAGGGAAGCATGACTTTGGGGACTGTGTCAGTCCCAACCCCTTCCTCCCTGGCTTTTTCCCTCTCACTGCTAACTGGATGCCACAATATAAGCAGTGTTCCTCAAAACCACAAGCCCATATCAATAGAGTCTGCAGACTGTGGGCAAAAATCTCTGACAGCTTGAGCCAAAATAGATCTTTCCTGCTGTAAGTTATTTTCCTCAGGCATTTTGCCACAGTAATGAGCAACTAACACAAGAAATTTAGATTCCTCTTGCAACCACTGCTATAAAACATTCATTTTTCATCCAGAATATGTTAAAACAGGTCAAGACTTTTAATTAACTAAACTTATTTTGAAATCCTCTCTAAACAAGCCTCGAAACTTACCTCTCACTCCATTTTTCATCTCACATTTGTCCACAGAATTTGTCAATATAGCTCTTAGAGGTTGTGTCCACTGTGTAATTCAACCACAACTTTAAGTATATTCAATAGTAAAAAGCGGGGGTGTGGAGGTACCTGGATGTGAAAGCCAGTATCCTCTCATTGTCAAATTGCCAGGGCAAAATTCAAGTTCAGCAAGATCACAAAAATTAAATCCAAAGCTAAAATATCCAAAGGAATTAAATATCAAAATCTGTTTCCTTTTTTACATTCTTTTGAAGAAGCGAAAGAAGAATGAATTTTCCTATCTTCTTATTTGCTAAGCCTGAGCTAAAAGATTTCTTGTTGCCTCTATGGTATAGAGATACCTCAGAGCTCTGTTAAATTAAAGTAAAATATTAAATACAGAGTGCAAAACAAAGTGAAGTAATCTTCATTGATTCCCTTGATTAAACTCAGAAAACAAACACCATCCCCAAGGAACCCAACAGGCTGACATAGCCTCATATGTAGGAGTTCCCTGGTCTTTGTGGCTCATTTTGGTGAAGCATTTCTTTTGGGTTTACAAAGAACTGTGTTCTCATTGTGTTCATACATGGTAGAAGAAGAGAGACAGACAGATGCACACACAGAGACAGAGAGACAGAGACAGACACAGAGAATGATATTATCTTTTTAACAGTGTAAGTAAGAGCCCCAGTCCCATTTATGAGGCCTCCACTCATGTGACCTACTCACAAACGTCCCAACTCCAGACACATTACATTGGAATGTAGACTTAAACAAATGAAAATTGGCAGGGGAAGTACCAATACGCAGACCTTAGCAGTGAGTGGTGAATTATGATTACCGTGCAGAGTTAAGTGGACAGAGTTAAGTGGACAATGAACCACATACACAAAGTTCCAACACAGAATAAAGAAGGTAGTACAGCTAGAGATCAGTAAGAGACTATAGCCTATATCCTGTGGGAATACGTCCTAGTTTAGGAATTGCATAGATCTATAAGATATTAAATTGAAGGTAAGACAAAATGTTCTATGCTGGTGCTGATATCTAAATTGAAGACAGATTTTTTCAGTAGATCCAGAATACAATATAAGTGGAGAATCATGATCTTGATATTCAATTGTTGTTAGGATTTGAAGAAAACTAATGACTCTTACCCACTCATTCTTGACACTAGCTAAAAATCAGGTGCAGACGTTTGGTAGAAATGAAAATATCAGCTTTATCACTGCCAAGTTGTAAGATACAGTTGTATTGTAGCACACTAGGTTTCTGAACAGTGAATCCTATAACAAGAGAAGTTAATCTTCCCTCTGCAGACATCTGTAACATCACTGAATGCCACCTCAGTGGGTCTAGGCTCTTAATATAAGGAGGGGAATGCCAAGAGGCAACAAAAACACATGAGAGACAGACAGATTCCAGAGACAAGAAAAAAGGAACTCTGCCATACATGAACAAAACTTTCCCTCCTAAGTCACCACTCAGATAATCACTCTCTTTTTTTCCCAACTGAGCCAATATCAAAAGGTAGAGAAAGTTTAGGAATTCTGAGAACATACATCCCAAGGTGAAGGTGCTGCTTCTTCTATAGCAGTTACTTTTAGTAACTTTCTGGGCCTCATTCTTGAAGGATTTTTTGATGTTTTACTTCTGAAATTGTAATGTTCTACAAGTACATATAATTATCACTAATAGATTTCTAATGTTACATTTATGTGCAATCAAAAAATAGCATGATACATACTATAAATAAGTGTAATACTGAATATTGTAAATGGATATGCTTCAATATTTTCAAGTGAATGGCAGCAGAGAGAATCATCACTAACTCTGTGTGACAGTTTTCAGAGTTTCATCTGGGATTAAAAAAATTAAAACACACACACACACACACATATATATATATATATATATATATATATATATATACACACATATATATTTTTAAACAGATACTACCTGAACAGCAATACTTATATCTAAATTTAATATGTATGTATGTGTGTGTGTGTGTGTATATATATATATATATATATATATATCAAGATAAACTTCAAATATGTTGAATAGTGAAACATCTAGTAGTTAAGGAAATAAATAAATTTGAGTGGAAAACCTAATGTCTTTCTCTTTGGTATATTAAAAACAAAGATGGGCATATTTAAAAGCTAAATTAAAAATTAAAGTACACTGCAATGTAAAAACTGAAATGAATAACAAAATTACAAGGGAAACATACTGACAAACTAGGAAGTATATCTGTACATTTTATCACAGTTAAATATTAATGTTTAATTTGATTTCTAAGCAAAACTACCAAGCCTCCAAATGAATACTTGCAAAAGATACAAGGCACAATTTCTATGAATCAAAATACTATTTAATTATATTCATATGAAACCTTTTCACTCTGGAAGATATATAAAATCTAATAAGAATTTCAGTATAAATTCCAAATAACTTTAGGATGTAATTTTACACAAACAAATCAGTAAGAATAATGCTAATCAATAAAACATTCCTGGCAAATGTTACAATTTTCAAAATTTTAGCTCATTAAATCTATTGGGATATCAAAAATATTATCACATCATTTTGACATTTGGGTAATAAAATATAGCTTACAAAATCAAATGTAATATGATAGTGACAAACAGGTATTCTGAAGTAGGAATCTATCAGTTCAAATTTTAGTCCTTTTTGTGTTTACAACCTATAAATAGTAAAGAATAAATATTTCCTGAACAATAATATATAATATAGATATGCAGGCCACTGCCAGACTGGAACAGACAGAACCTATCTTCTCCCTATGAGTCAGTGCCATTCACAGGCTGGAGTAGAGATAATAAAGCCACACAGCAAACAAATCCAGTCTGAGTACAAGCGCCATTTGCAGGCCACCCCGAGACTGGAACAGACAGCCTCCAGCCTCACCCCATGAGTCAGTGCCATTTGCAGAACAGGGGGAGAGAGAACAAAGCCACACCAGCAAGCAAGCACAGTCTGGAAACCAGCGCCATGTGTGGGCTGCCACTGGACTGGAATAGACAGACCTTAGCCCCTTCCAATATGTGGGCTGGCAAACAAGAAGTACCAAAACCCAACATCCTACTCCATTGTAAGGAACAGGCTTGTCTGGAGAAACACAGGCTGTGATGACAGCTATGAAGGTGAAATGCAATTGGATGCCTGTGGTGCTTTGGTGTTTCACTAACATTACAGGTCTATGGTCAGTGGTCTGATCATAGGTTCAAAGAATAGTGGTACACAGTGTAACATCTACAGGAGTATCTCCTTCTGACGGTTGCAGTCATTGTTGATTCCCTATGGTCTTATTTTGGAAGTCCTATATCATTTCGATTGTTTTGTTGCTTGAGTTTTATTCTCTTTTGTTTGATTACGTCAGATCTAATGGCAAGAGCAGCCATTTCAAAGATAAAAAGATATATTACGATAGCAATTTTGGATTTACTATAGACTTGTTTTAAAGTCCTTTATTGCATTCATTCTTTTGTTTTTATTGTTTCTATTGTGTTCCATTTGATTTTTACTATGTCTGAAGTTATCTGCAGCTATTTTGATGTCTTCAAAGGCATTAAGATAACTATTGTTGATTTTTTTATGTTTTGAAGTCCTGTATCTTTTACACTGGTTTGTTTTGATTGATTTTATTGTTTTATCCTCTTTAAAGTATATATATTATAATATATTCTTGAACAGTGATAAATCAATTTCATAAACATGATACAGTACTCAAACATGATATACCCAGTCATAATAATCATTAAAAAGGCTTTGTCAAAACACAATAATGATACAATACTGAATGGAAGTAGTGTTTTGAGAGAGAAAATGCGTGTACTTAATGAGCACACAATATGAAATATATATATTCATAAAGTATTTTTAGGACTAGATTGAATTTTATAATTATGACCTCTGGATGTTTGTTAAATATGTACATAATATAAGTGATACAGAATTTTAAGTTACAGACAAATAGGTAATTTATCTAAAAACTATTGAATGTTTCTTGTTTGCCAATTGCCTGACATTAAAGATAGAAAATAGATCTTTACCCTTAGGCTTCCTGGATTCACAGAATTAGGTAGATGAGCCAACAAAGCTATTATTTTAAAAGGTTTTTAAATAGTAGTGGTGGTGGTGGTAGTTGTAGTAGTTACTGAAATTTGAATCAAGAAATATTGGGGAATGAATTCATAGATAGAAACTCGTGACTGAAAAAAAATCTAACTGGACATGACACCTTTCAGAGGAACATGAATGCAAGTGAAACCCCAGTACTTCTCAGAGTGGACAGTGACATTAAAGAAAAACTGAAATATCTTCCAAGTAATTTGAAAAGAGAAAGAACAAAATTTTGAGAAAAGATTGTATTATGATAATTCTATTGTTCTAAAATCAATGCAAGTTTTGTATCATCTTATAAATAACATAGTCAGTGTCCCTATTAAATATGGCATACTAGATACTGGGAACAAAATATTGAAGCAACAAAATTCAGGAGCTACTTTTGGGATTTCCTGCTGCTGAACTGGAAGGTCACTGAAACTCAGAATTCATCCAAGACAGGATTTAGCTTCATCTTAGATTTTTAGTGAAGGAAACAGAAAAGGTTACATAACTAAAACAGCCCAAAAGACAGAAAGCTATCAAGACTACTATGCAAATGAGAGACTCATTATCCTGTGTTAATTAATGACCACTCTTGTACATATAATAGGTAGCAGTGGGAAAGTAATATTTTATAATGATCAGTTTAAAAGCCTATATTTAAAATCTAAACTTTGTACATTTTGTAAATGAGCCCATATAACTGAACTTTGTCACACATCATAATACAAATGCCATTCTACAGAAAAATAGAGACCAAGGTGAGACAAGAATTGCACAGACAAGAATTAAAGAGCACACATAGAAAGTAAAGAGAGCGTGGATTGTAGAAGAGCAAAAATCAGTTATCAAGCCAAAGACACTTGCTAAACTAGCATTTCCAGCAGTCTGTGACATTTTATCTCAAAAGAGTTATGTGATAAGTAAATCATCAAATTTTATATTAAACAACTATCATCAGATTTCTATCTTCTTCTTCTCAACACTAAATAGCCTAACACTAAAGAAGAACAGAGTTAGGATTGTGTACCAATTTATTTAAACACAAAGCCCATTTTTATAAAGCAGCTTATAAGATTAATATATCATGAGACACACTGGGAAATTTCTTGTCAAGATAAACTAAGAGGTTGTACAAATTCTTGGGAAGTCAAATTGAAAACAAACCCTAGAATTCTGTCATTTTAAGTAGATGAATCATGAACAAAAAAAGTGATGGTTTTAAAATATTTATTTGAATAGGTGACTCTCTATTGGAAAACTTCATCTAATATGTCATTGCCAGAGTGAGCAAGTCAGTGAAGCTGTGGCACTCATTTGAGAACAGCTACCCCACAAGAGGGACGCATATTACATTGCTTTGTTAGATGTGGTTAGACACTAGGGAATTCAGTACAATGGGAACACACTGCACCATGGATACCCTGTGTGTGAAGTGTGAGATCGCAGTTCAGTAACTCCCAGTCTTAAACCACTAAACCTCAACTACAAATATTGTATTTGGAAAAACTATTAGTATCGAGAATGTAAACCATACTCATAACTCTGTAAGTAGCCATACTTACAGAGGTAAAAAGGGCTACCTTTTAAAGAGTAGACCCAAATCAATACAACCTAAATGGTTTAGTAAGAATAGAAAATACCTCAGAAATTTATTTTGGGGGACTCGGTGTAGTTGTTACACAAGTAATTCAAGAGAAATAACAAACAAATACAGACTAGCAAACAAGCCTTTGCTCTACATTGCAAGCTTAGATCATAAGCTACCAGCTAAGTTATGTAGGCTGATAGTGAACTCATAAGACAAACAGAACATGAACTCATTCAGTAAACAACATAAACTGAAAAACTAGTTCTACATCCACTGTTTCCACCACCCCTGAGTCACAGGCTTGCATTCAGGCGTGGTTAGCTAATGACTGCTCCGCAAAAAGGTCAGTCAATTTTTCACAATATCACATAAGTCAGAAAAATATTTCTGAGTAACATTTGTATCCAGACTCTCAAGAGCAGATATCTGATAATTGTGACAATGCAAAGGTACATCTCAGTTTATGTCACAGAAATGTGCTACAGCATGATTTTTGAAACTGTTTCAGCATTCAAAACACAGTTTTAAATGTACAAGATTTCTATTTGAAAATCATACTGTGAATTTCTGTTTCTAATGGGAAACAGATTATAAAGGCAGTCATCTTCCTGATCTCCAATTGTATAAAATGGGATTCACAAAGTGTGATCAGAAAATAGTGCTTAAATTTTAGAAATTTATTACAGTAAGAGACACACTGCCATTAATCCTCCTCAAAATATCCCCTCTCACTTTGGACATACTTGTCCCATCATTCTTGCAACTTTCTGAAGCAATTCTAGAAGTTCTTTTTTGTTAGTGCCTTTACAAGGTATGATCAAAAATACAGTGAACATGGCTGCCAAGAGCCATCCACCAGAAAGTCAGGCTCATAGAAATATTACAGTGTTAAATCATCCATCTTATTTACCACCTTTGGCATCATGAAACACCAAGTTCTTCTCTAAAGCCAAAATGACTGTTAAAGGTAAATGTTTTAAACTGATTCAGGTCATAGAGGCATCCATGACAGCACAACTAAAGGCACTCACAACAGAGGACTTCCAGAACTGCTGCACAAAGTGGCAAGAAAAATTGGATATTTTTCTTGAAGCTTTCTTGGATATATTTATGAAGCTGGGAGAATCATTAATGGCAGTGTGTCTTTTCAAGTATTTCTTAAGTTAAAACACTCACTGTGATTTTAGAGCACACCTTGTCTGGGTCTATCAATAATTGATCTATGCAATAGGGTAGATATAACACTTCCTATGCAAAAAAAAAAATTATAGCAGATGAAGGAGATTTAAGTGAGAAACTAATATGATTTTTCTGATAGAATATAAATTTCAAAGAAGTAGTTTAAATGTTTCCCTAGTGTATTTTATATAACTTTTGTGTTATGTAAAATGCAGACTGAAATGTTCATTAAATGAATGAATGACAAAACAAAATATCCATTTCCCAGAGGCATAACTAGCTTGTTAAACTGAGACATATATCAACTTATTGGCAGATGAATATCTTGTTTAACCACCCTGATGTCTCATTCTGTTGAGACGACACCTGTATTGACAAAGAGCAAACCTTACCTGGAACTGAAGTTATCAAAACACTGTCCAGCGCTGTTGTTGATCTCCACCTTAAGGCAACTGTCTCTCTGCTATTTTTAGCCATGCAGCAAATATGAACCAAGCTTGGCGTTATTAAATCTCAATTATGTTTACTTCCCTAAATTGTATGCCAATGTCTTTCCAAATATTTCAGTAAAAAACAAACAAAATCCCATGATTGATTACTTTATAAATTCAATTCTTCCTTATTTTAAAGGGAAGAGAGTTTTTATTTAAACCGTCTTTGTTCACAGAAGTTTCTAATTTGGGGTGTACCAGGAATTGACCTCAGGACCTCTTGCTTGCTAGGTAGGCACTATGCCTCTGAGCTATATCCCCCGCCCTAGAAGTTTTTACTTGAAGTTTCACTCTATTTGCAAAAATTCGAGAGAATTAATTAATAAATATATTTATTTTAGGATATTACGTGATACATTTTTGAATCCCACACTGAAATTAACAATAACTGAGAATATATACATAAACTTTTAAAAAGACCCAAACCCAAAATAGTATTTTATCAAATAAATAACAGCAGTAAACATGCATACTTACAGAGAGAATAAAAGTTCTTACATTGCTTAAGAGTTTTCCATAAATCACACAATAGTTATTATATTTAGACTCCACAAAGGCTCTTTGTAAAGAAAAATGGCACTCAACATGGTTATCTTTGCCCTAGAATAATATCTATTTTAATTTTCAAGGTCTAACTCTTTAGTAGTATGCCTTTCTACACCATATCATGTGGCTTTATGCTATGGGGTTTGACCTTGTAATTCACAATATGACTCATTCTGACATTAGATCTATAGGCCTTTATACCTATATCATTGCAAAGGTGACTCACAAATTTAAACAAACCATATATACTCAACATTTCCAAATATATATCTGTGTGTAATAGAAATCCCTGATTACACTACGCTAGCACAGCCCTTGCTTCAATTTATGTTTTTGGTTTTAACATACACTTCTAATACAATCACAGGAATATATCTACTGTGCATTAACTAGGCAAGTAAAAAGTTAAACTTTTTATTGCTTTATTACCTTATCTTCCAAGTTCAAAAGTCCAGTGTTACAGTTACCAAAATTAATTCTTGAGATACATTAAATTTTGTCATTCTTCTGAGAGTAGTTGATTACTAGAGCACTTATAATAAAATATTTCATTTTATAAGTGGCATTAAATTAAAAACAGTAATGTTATCAATTTTTAGTAAATTGTAGGGGGCTTTTAAAATAAATTTCAAAAATTTTGCATTTTTTATATTCAGAAAATCTCTATTACCAGTTTAATTTTATAATTCTAAATTCATAGTTGTTATGGTATATAATATAAAATATATATACTTTAATGTTCCTTTATGTATTTAAAATAAAACAGCTTGAAAACAGAAAAGCATTTAAGATGATAAATTCTAGAATGGTAATTTAGATGAATCTTGTGCTCAGTGAATTTAACTATGTATTTTAACACAATCCAAAAGTTGTTTGGTTCAAACAGAGGATAAGGATTTTAAAAGGTAGCAAACAGTTAATAAATTCATTTAAATGATATTTAAAAGTTATTAGTCTTTATTGGTTTAAGGTTAATATTGTTGATTCTTAAAAGTTTTATATCTGTTATTTATAAATAAATATAATGTTAGCATGAAAACAAAAAATAGATATAGATTTTTTGTCTATATCTGTCTCTCTCTTTTTTTGAACTATGCCAAAAAACATATAAACATCCAAATACTATGTCATAATCAGTGTTCACCCTAAAAAGAGACTGTATAAGGCCAGGGATTAGCTCAGTGGTACAGGACCTGCCTGGCAAGTGTGAATCTTGATTCCTGGTACCAAAAAAGAAAAAAAAGAGTCTGTATAAAACAACCAGCAGTAAATATGGGTAAAAGATATGTTTCATCATTGAAAATGGAGACATAAACTCAAGTATTAATGTAAGGGCATTCATGAAATAAAACAATAATATAGAAGTCATTATAAAACCTCAAACAGATCAAGTATTCTACTATGTCAACAACTAAGGGAAAATGTTTATCAATACTAGTTCTCATTAGTAAAATCTAGTTTCTACTCAGGCTGAAAAATATCATATAGATTTCCATATGAAAATCAGTTTATTTAGAAATCAGTACCTTCATTTCTTTTTTTTTATTTTAAGGAGAATAAAATCTAATAAAATAAAACAGAATAAAGCCAATCAGAACAGACTTCAAAACAGGATAATAGGAAACCAATGGCTTTGATAATGCCTTCTGCTATCTTTAAAATTGCTGCCTATACCATCGGACATAGTAAAATCAAATAAAACAGAACAGAATGAAACCAACAAAAACAGAATATTAAATAAAACAAGACAATAAAATGGAATAAAACAAAACAATGAGAACAGTATTGAATTTCAAAAATAAGACAGAAGGAAATCCTCCATACTTGCTATATTTCATACTGTTGTCTTAATAGATGCTCAGACTACTGGCCTTAGGCCTGCAAGGTCAGTCAAACAACACAAGCATTAAGCTGTTTTTGTACCTCAGTTACTATCAACTCAGCCCATCCTCCAAATCAGCTGGTTTCTTATGGGGGAGGTAGAAGGTAGGCATGGTGCTCTTGACTCTCAGCCCTTGCTCCAGTCTGCTCACAGGAAGAAGTGACTACCTTGTCTCTCTTCCTGGGTGTTGCACGATTTGTGTGGCTCGTGGGAAGGTGAACAGGCTTCTTGATATACTCTTCCCAGACCCAGCACAAATTCTGCCAACTCATGGGTAGGACACAACTGGCTATCTCTCTTCCTGGGCCCCACATGGTTTTCCCTTCATTTCTTCCTTAGTCAATATTTTTGTAGTTGTAAGACCTGTGTAATGTTGGATTCTTTATAAAGAACAGAGGTTTATTTAGCTTATAGTTTTGAGGTCTGAGGATATAGCAATAATACCTGTGTGACTCTGATAAGGGTCTTCTGGCCTCATCACAACATGGCAGGTCGCATCATTTTGGGAGGACATGTTACAGTGAGAGATTACATGGACAGACAGGAAGGAAGAGGCTCTAAGGGGGTAGGCTCACTGTTTTTATAGCAACTTTTTCTTCTGGCAATATCCAACATATTCTGTAAAATTAGAACTATCCATTGATGATGAGGGAGCCCTTGGAGATTTAACTACCTTCCTCTGTGTCTCTTATCTTAATAATTCTACACCACCCCACTGAAAACCAAGCTTCCATAAATGAACATTTGGAGGACACACTCAAACCTATCAAAAACATAGCAATTCCCAAGCATCCGCCCTTTGGATTATGAAAATGGAGCATATATATAAAAACATCATGACAGTTCTAAGTCAACTTGTACAAAATTTTCTGCAAGTTATTGGTATCCTCAACAGTGAGTTGACCTTCTGCAGGCCCCATGGATATGGGTCATGATCCAAAGCCTAAGATAATAATTTCCTGTCAATCCTAAAACTGTTAGGGCTAGTACTATCCCAATCATGAATACCAGTGAAGCAAATTCATGAATTTGCCATGACATAGAGCTAAATCACTACACTTGACTTCCAATCACCAGGTGCCTCTCTACCTCATACCATGTGAAGAACCCTGGCACTCTCCACTAAGTGAAGATTATCTTGCCAGACTGAATCAGAATCAAGATTCTGGAAAGTTCTTACATCTGCCTTCATATTTTCAATGCTTCATAACCTTAAGATAAGCAAAATTTTCCATGAGATAATCACTGTGAACTACCTTAGAATAAACAAAAATCTGCTACTCTTCTGTCACCCCAGGATGCTGTTTGAATAGGCCTGTTGTGATCACCACTCATCCATTTGTGTTATTGTTATATCTGGATGTCACCAAAAATCTCACACACTGAGGCACAGGGGTTTGTAGAAGGTAACTGGGTTATGGAGACACTAAAGCTGGCTTGCTATTAGGAGACAGGTCCTGAATGAAAGAGAATGTATACTGCTTGCTGCTTTTAGCCAGTTTTATACTGAAAATCAGGGCAAAAAGCCCATTTGAAAGGTTTGCAGTTTCTCCAAGAAGGAAATACTGTAGCTGTGAGGATGGAGCAGAGACAAGATTGGTTGCTGAAAAGATTACCATTAAAAAGAAGCCAAGTACTGTGGACTGGGGCACTAAGAAGAACAGCTCTAAGGGATGTCAAAAATCAGTGTAAGACTCTTCTCTTTGAAGGCTCGAGGATGCAACAAGACTTGGCTTGGAGAATACAGCACCATACTCAAGAACAGCCACTGAAAGAATGGATCCTTCTAGATTTGGGTTATAGAGTTTGGCCATCCAGGTACTCAGAGTTCTCTGCAGGCATGACTTAAGGGGGCCTAGCCACTGCTGAAGCTGATGACAGGACTCTGAATGTCAGACCTTTGAACAGACCTCTGTGTTGTGCTAGTTTTATGTAGTAAACATAATATTTGAGGGTTGGTGAGGCTTCCATCCAGATTTCAGAAGATCTGGGAGTACAGGAAGTATGACCCTGTGAGGACAGTTCATGAAACTGTCAGAATAAAACTGAAAGTGCAGTGGAGACCTTAGGAAATTGGAGAAGATAGGAACTTAGTACATGTGAAGAAAGCCAGAAGTTGTGAGTGAAGCCTGTCCAAAAGAGTTACAACCGTTGTTGTACTGTAGGAATAGGGTCACCCAGGTTCTTTGGAGTTCACTTCTCATGATCACAACTTGCCTTGGGAGTTGGATGCATACCTACCTGACTGGCTTATTGTCTTGCTTTGGTCCACTTTTATCTGCCTATTCTTTTGGTTTCGAATGAAAATGTTAATCCTGGACCAATGAATGCTGGCATTGTTTAACTTCCATTTTCAGTTTTTCAGGGCTCGAAGCGGAGTTTGCCTTATTTTTCAGAGAAGATGTTGAACTTGGAGTGTTCAGCAGTGCTGAAACTGTTAAGACTTCAGAAGGTGGACTAAATGTATTTCATATAAAGAGATATACATGAGTTTTCCAGAGGACAGGCATGAAATGCTATAATTTTTATCTGGATGTCCTTCCAAAACCTATTGCATTCAGCCTATTCTCAGAAGGGACTTGTAGAAAGTGATTATATTACAGGGTTACTGGAGCTGTTGTGGTATTGGGAGACAAGTGGGAATGGAAAGAAGCAGGTTGCTGGTGGCATGACAAAGAAAGACAAACCTCCTGCTCTGTCTCTTCTTTTATGTGTTATTTCTTGGTTGCGTTGAGGTGAGTAACTTCCCCTCTGCCAAGCTGCCCTGCTTGGAACCAGCCAAGTATGAATGAAACCTCTATAAATCAGTAGTGGAATACACCTCTCCTTCTTTAAATGGTGGCTTCCACTAATGAGGAAAGTAACTGAAGCATGGTGTTCATGTGTTCTCTTACAACACTGTCTTATTATTTGTGGGATGTTAGGAACTCCTTAGTAAGGAGTCCAGTTCTCCAAAAATGTCAGAATCAGCTGCCTTTAGGAAAAGTAAGTACTGTGTATCTCTTTAAGTCCTCCATTCCATTTGAGACTCCCCCAAAGTAACTTTTATATATATTTCAACCTTCCGGACCACACTTTCATAAAATTAGTCTTCAAGTTTTAGTTGTTTTGAAATATGTCCCATCTCCTTAAATTATCTCCCTTTATCCCTCATAGAATTAATGATATCTCTGTCTGAAATGTGGTCCATTTTCTAAAGCAAATCTTCCATAATGTACTATACAAATTTGATTAAAATATATGAATTTTTCAATGATTTGATAATGTGAACTAAAACTTATGCATTTTGTTCATTTATCTTATCTTTTGTTATTTGCCTATTGTTGAGAAAATAACACACTTCTAACAAAGCTTAGTATGTAAAATCTCATAACAAATTAGAGTTCTTAAAAGATGTCATATATGTTCCACGGATTTTGTATACAATTTACCTGTCAATATATATGTTATACACTAGTCTTTGTAAACTTGAGAACTTCTTTATCTAGTGACACACATTCACACACACACACACACACACACATATACAAACACACATCTTCAAAAGGCATTGTTTTTCATAACAGGAAAGCCCTATTATCTAAGTCTTCTCTCTTATTCTCTAAAGACTAAATAAATTGCCCTGAAGCAAGGCCAGCAGATTGCTGTAGCTGCTGGTTTCAAACAGGAGCGTAAAGAGAATTCTTTCTGTGGCCTGATGGCCATTTCAGAACTTTGGAAATGGAATGGTCAATTCATCAGAAAGAAATAGCAGGTGAGTATGGTGGACTTTGGGGGGCCTGCAGGGGAGAGACCTGGTGCCTCAGGACCTGCACCATGTGGTTGACTCTGGGTGCCAGGAGAACAGGGAGCTTGTCCCCTCCCACGGGGGTGGCTGAGAGTGTGGCAGACTTTTGGCAGCCTGAAGGAGAGGGACCCTGGTGCATGGGGACCAGCACTGTGCGGTTGACTCAGGGTGCCGGGAGAACAAGGAGTTCCTTCCCTCTCTGGGTGGCAGCTGTGAGTGTGACCAACTTTCGGCCACCTGAAGGAGAGAGACCCTGGCTCTTCAAGACCTGCACAGTGTGGTTGACTTGGAGTGCTGGGAGAACAAGGAGCTCCACCCCTCTCTTGGGGGCGGCTGTAATCCTGCTGATGGGCAGGCTGAGAATCAAACATCTCATGTCATCCTGTCCCATGTCTCCCCTGCTTAGCAAGTGGGAGCGAGTTAACTACACATCTCATGAAAAGGTTGGCAATGGTATTTAGTATGAGCTCCCCATATGCAAAGATATGGACAACCATTTGGAAGAAAACAAGAGACAATATGACAGATAGTGTAGATCCCTGGTTGTATAGCTTTGAAATTTATGCTTTCTTAAGTCCTGTTCTGTTCTGTTTTGTTGTGTATAATTTTACCCCCTTTAAAATAAAATTTAAAAAAATATATATACATTCCATATATATATGGAAAAGAAAGTGCTCTAAAGGATATAACTGAATTTATGTGTAAGTGTATAAGATAGATGCCCACATTACTGTTTTTGTTGGATTGTTGAGCAGAAATGTTAATAGTCTCACTGTTTGAATGTCTACTTTGTGTGCTTTAATTTTGTAACTTGAACAAATATTTCCAATGATGACAGTATGTAACCTATCAAGTGGCGATTTCCTAGTGTTTTTGTTTTTGTTTTGTTGTTGTTATTGTGGTTCTTTTATTTTTTGCCTTTGGAATTCTGTATTGCTGCTACCCTTTTTCTGTTTTGTTTGATTTTTTTGTTTTTTCTCTTTAAATAAAATTTTTTAAAAAAAAGAAAAAAGAGACTAAATAAGACCTTTGTAATTCAAAGACATTTTCAATAATGACTGATAATAAAATGATTATTATATAAATTTTATAAGGAAGAATCAAAATGTGTATTATTCATGCTTATCATTTAATTAAAGGACTTCTAAAATGTCGGTTCCATATAAATATTCCATACCTGCATATTGAGTCATAAATTTTTTGCATTAATATTATTGTTATTAATGCAGTTATTCATGTATTTTTAAAAAGTCACTATTAAACTGTAAGTTCGTTATCTGGAGGTACAACACACAATGTCAGTTGTGTTTTTTATTATAGCTACATGCGTCACTTCATCGTATCACTCTCCTGAGTCATTTTGCATAGCTGTGCTCAGATCAACTAAGTTTATACTAATGGGAAAAATCAGGAGCTGTGGAATACTATTAGGGTACATGGTACTGGATGGAGCCTATGAAAGGCTCTGAATTAAAGGGTTTGGACAGAAGTTTGGATTAAAATTGGAATTTAAAGAAATTAGGAAAGGCAGAGAGGGAACTAAGAAAATCTTGGACCACTTTATAATTGCTGGTCTGCAAAACAGTGTCACTGAAGCCAAAAGGCAATCTAGAAACTTAATGAAATGCAGATTGCCTAAAGTGTGAGCTCTCATAACTTCCACCAGAGACAGACAGAAAGACACACACACACACACACACACACACACACACACATACACACATACACACACACACTCGCACAGGTTCCACTCTAACATTTTCCAATTGATTTAGTATCTTTCTCACAATTATTCAGTATCAATAAAAGTATGATTGCAATTTAGATCTTATTATTTAATGTTTCCTATTTTTTTCTTTTGAAATTTGAGTCATAAATGTTTCAGTCAGTGGTAAGCTAAGTAGCCAAGGCAATACTAGATGTTTGACAGAAAAATTCTAATTTCAACTCTAAAATTTGTTATCAGTTCAAAGATAAGATAATGGTTCAAGTCACATGGTGTTAATTTTGTTAATGTTTGCTTACTAAAATTTGTAGAATTTTTACAAAAAGGGTAGCATTCTTAAAAGATGTCCCATATGTTCTGCAGATTTTGTATATAATTTACCTGTCACTATATTTCTTTTTGTCTTAAGTTTTTCAAATGCTTTCTAATTTTCTTTATGTTTTCACAATACTTTTTCAAAAATGTGGTAGTTCTGAATGGCAAAATAAAATAGATTATGAAGATTTTAAGTTGTTTCAGTGATTATGAAATGGCATATTCATCAAATTAGGAAATTAATCATACTGAATATATCAAAAACTTAGTTGGCAAATACACTATAAGGAGAGCTATTGCTGATGTTTTGCATATGATCTTTTTATATTAATGTGTAGGGTTATTTAATCTGTATCTTTCACTAATCAGTTTCTTATATCAATATTGTTCAATAGATATAAAATGGGAGACATACAGGTAATTTTAAATTTCCAAGTAACCATATTAGCAAAGTAAAACCAAACTGTACTTCAATCTATAATGTACTCAAAAATTATCATTTCAATGTGCATTCAATACAAAAATTATAAATGAAACACAATGCATTATTTTGCATACACTGTGTCTTTGAAATCTGCATTTTATATTTATAACATATTTTAGTGTTATCCATGTCTTGAAAGCTTATATGAAATTTGTTCCTTCATTTTAAGTTCGATATAATTATTGTATTTCTTAAAAGCATTATAGACTTAGTTCTCTATAGTCTATAATATTTCACTTATTAATTTTAAATGCTGACGCTAGTGATATGCCTTTATTAATGAAAAGGAATAACTAATTCATTTGGCCCATTCATGCTAGGAAATTTCTACAGTGTAGAGATTGTTAAAATTCTTTTTAATGGAATATCAAACTGGCAGTTTCTCAGTCATGTGTTTCTTATAAGTAATTTAGAGACATTATACTGATTCTTCCTCAGTATTCGTTTGAAATTTTATTTCACATGCTTTCATGAAGAATATAGACATT
The DNA here is from genome assembly GCA_004027295.1 of Dolichotis patagonum. Classification (NCBI taxonomy): domain Eukaryota; kingdom Metazoa; phylum Chordata; class Mammalia; order Rodentia; family Caviidae; genus Dolichotis; species Dolichotis patagonum. The sequence goes on along the minus strand of PVJX010013023.1, from coordinate 30,065 downwards.
GAGAGTCATTTTAAAGTACAATTTATCTTCAGCATGTGTCACATGACACTGATCAGTAACAGGCCTCATGTATGATGGTGGTCCCATAAAACTATAGTAGTTTTGAAAACTTTGTATCACCTAGTGACTTATTAGCCTTCAGGTCATATTGCAATGCATTATTCATGGTTTCTGAGGATGATACTGTAAAAAAATCTGATGAATTGACAGTTGTACAAAAGTATAATATGTATAATTCTTTAAGTATTTGATAATGACAGTACTTGATAATGATAACAAATGATTGTTACTGATTTATGTATCCATATTGCTCTACTTTTAATCATTTTAGAGTATATCCTTTCCAATTAAATATAGTTTTACTACTAAGCAATATTCCATGTTACACTAGCAGCAATGTCATACATCCTGTAGTCACAAGATCTCAGCAGGAGACCATGTGGAGTGATTGACCTCTAGGCTTGTGAGAGTATACTCTAATATTCACATCATGTCAAAATCATCTAATGATGTGTTATTGAGAACATATCCAGTCATTAAACTATGTACAACCATATTTTAAAAAATGACTGTATTATGATTTCCACCTTCATAGAGCTAACACACAAACTTAGATGTGTTGAGCTCAAGGATATCTTTGTAGAGCAATCATATGTGTCAGTATTAATTACAGAAATGATTAAGAGATCCTCATTAAAATATTATGATGAAGACAAAATAATTATTAGGCTCAAAGTTTATTTTTTATTTTAAATTAGACTGAAATTTAAATTAATCCTTCCTCATTAATATGAATCAATACTAAAGTTTTACACAACTCAGAAACTACCTTGGGAATACAGAATGCCATTTATCAATATTTGTGATCAAATAAAAAAGCAGATTCTAGATACATTCAGCATTAGATTTTCATTAAGCAAAAACATATTACTTAATAAGCAAGCATTTGTTTGCAAGCCAGTAGTGGCTTGCAAAGTTATTGGGGGTAAGGTGATAGTAAGTAAATATTTGCTTAAACAAATGAAAAATAGCCATTTAAATAGGCCATTGTTTTATCAACCTTGTAATAGCAACACCTTCATTAGATATAAAAGATTGTATAAAAGGTGTTCAGGAATGTTTGAAAGTAGAAAAAGTTTTTTTTTTCTTTCTTCAGAGTAATATTTTATAATTAAAATCATTTCTGTTGAATAATTAATGTATAAATTACATGTTAGTACTAGGTCAGCTCTCTCCTGAAGACATCTAATACCAATTCAGTGACAAAGTTTTCAAATTTGGAATATAGTTAGTATATTGAGTAATACACATATAACAATATGAGCAAATATCTTTTAAAAGCTTAGGTCAAAATGTGAAAATATTTTTAAAATCTTGCCTGAAGCTTTTTCCAAGGAAAACCTCAATTAGTATTATACTGTCTTACTCCAAAGTTTAAAGTTCACATGCAAATAGACTTTTGCCATTTGAAAAAATTAACATGAAAGAAAATTAAGTGAAAATCAACCACTTATAAATATAATATGCCTTCCAAAGAAATACAAAATGTAATGAAAGAATGGGAAAAAAATACTAGATATTTTAAATCCACTAGAAATTCTTTCTTTTCTTTATTCTTTTTTGTAGAAAAACTTTCAAAAAGTGACATTTCTTTGTTATTTTTTATTATTGATAATTTAAGTCTTTATTCCAGGTAAAAAATTGATGGTTATAACATGATTGTCACCTTTGGAACCAATTGACTTATTTCTATTTCTTGAAATTTACGTGCCATTTTGGATTAATTATATATGTGAATATTTTATGTTGTTTTAAATATGAAAAACATTTTCTTTTCAAATAAAGCCGCTCCCTTATAATATAGGAAAAGGACTGGAACAAATTTTTAATCCAATCATTCTGAAAAACAATACGCTATCAAACAATTATTTAACTGGGGTTAAAAAACTAGATTCATGATGTTTTATATCAAAAATGGCAACTGCTGGGATTAACAGACTGCATTTCCACAAAAATGACTCCTCAAACTCATGAGGCTGGCACATGTCCATATCCTCTAATAATTGTTGTGGAACTTTTTGAAACTATTTGTACTTTAGAATTTCAGAGGATTCCTAGAAGCTTTTTGATAATATAATATCCACATAACATAGGCTTACAAAGACATTTATAATATATAATAACATATCTATATTCTTCATATACTCAAAATTATAACAGAAAAATTTAAATCATTATTCATTAATTCATTTTAAAATAATAAATGAGCTTATGTACTTTGAATATGAATAATGACATGTTCTAAACTTTTTTAAAAACTTAAAATATACATTTTCATCTTTTAAAAAAATCAATGTCTGACTTCATAGAATGTAGCTATTCTTTCTGAATCCAACTAATACTGTTCCTAAAAATGTATTTGTACAAATATATGAATTAATAAATAAATCAGTGGTTTAAACTTACATTTTTAAATTTTAATAGTCTGTGGATATTAAGTCCTTTAATTTTCCATCTTTACCATCACATCTAGATACAAGCCATACATTCATGAGCCCCAACAAGTTATGGAAAATCTAAAATAGCCTATAGTGATTCTGATGACCATCGTTAAATCAGTTTTTTTTTCCTTTTTTCTTTTCTTTTTTTAATGACTGAGTTACTTATATGGCCCTCTGTAACTCTGTTACACATAAAGCCAAACATAAGATGTAACAACACTTCTATAGTTTGCCACAAAACCAAAAGCTGGAGGCTATTGTATCTTGTATGTATAGCTTTACTAAAATTTCATAAAAATGGGTATCTTTGTATCTTGGTTACTCTTCTCATTGCTGAGATGAAATATTCAACAACCAAAGTTAAAGGAAAAAGGTTTATCTGGCTCACAGTTTGCATAGGTTTCAGTTCACAGTTGTCTGTGTCCCAAGCAGGGTGGCATGATGGCAGATGTCACAGAGGAAAAGAGTTCATGGTAGGCAGGAGGCAGCAGAGCAGCTAGCAACAGGTGACACGCAGAGACACTCTTTCTGTCCCTTGTATCCTATCCAGACTGCACACTCTTAGGGAGGTTCAGACAGTCTTAGCACTGTGCCATGAATCAACCCCAGCATCACATTCTTGATCCCAGCACCACACATCCTAGATTCAGCCAACTGCAAGAACCCCTGACTATGACTGTATGCAGCTTTGTGGAGACATCTAGATACAAGCCATCGCACTTTATAATTTACCAATTTGAACAATTTATTTTGCATATTTCTATGCTAACATTCCTTGGTCACCACACAAATGTTTGGTGATGTACGTTCTTCATTGAGAAGATATTTTGCATATATGGTGTTTTCAGGCCATTGTTTATCCTCTAGTCTTCATATGGCATTTTTCATCTTTAGGACAATTCATGCCATTTTTTTTCTAAGTTGGATACAGTAACAACTTCTTTTGGTTTATTATTTAAAATAAGTTAGGGAGGACATGATCACATAAAATTGTAAACTCAAAACTAGAAACTTTATAATAACAAGCAAATTTCCATACAGAAATCATGACATTAGCCTAGAAATCAAAATAATTTGAATATATTTTTAAAGAAAATTTTGTCCTGCTACAGTTAAGGCAAGAAATTTTGAATGTATTTAAATGGTGTCATGCATTAATTTCCTGACTATCCATTCTTTCTACCAAAAACATGATAGCACATGACAAATATGTATAAAAGACAGAACCAAGCATCAGTATCATGGAAAAGAAGGAGTTTTATTGATTTGGATACCTGCATGTGTGTGCTTTGTATGTACATGCATTCTATAAATCGTGGCATTAATTAGTCAGTAGGACTTTCTCAGACAAGCATATCTCAGAAATTTTAACCATTAAAAACAATGCACATGCCATTTGTGTACCAGGGATAGAGAGAATAAAGCCACATCAGCAAGCAAGCCCAGGCTGGGAACCAGCACCATGTATGGGCTGCCACCAGACTGGAACAGACAGACCCCAGCCCCTTCTGGTGCATGGGCTGGCAAACAACAAGTACCAAACCTCAACCCCCTGCCCCACTGTAAGCAACAGGCTTATCTGGAGAAACACAGGCTATCATGGTAGCTATAAAGGCGAAATGTAATTGTATGCCTGTGGTGTTTTGGTGTTTCACCAACATTGCAGGTCTAGGACCAGTAGTCTGACCATGGGTTCAGAGGATAATGGTACACAGTGTGGCATTTAAGGAGGATCTCCTTCTGAGGGTTGCAGCCATTATTGATTCCTTATGATCTTGTTTTGGAAATCCTGTATCATTTCTACTGTTTTGTTGGTTTGGGTTTTGTTCTCTTTTGTTTTGTTTGATTACGTCAAATCCAATGGCAGGAGCAGCTATTTCAAAGATAGCAAGATATATTATGGTAGCAATTTTGGATTTACTGTAGGCATATTTTGAAGTCCTTTATTGCATTCATTGTTTTGTTTTTATTGTTTTTATTCTATTCTATTCTGTTTGATTTTTACTATGTCTAAAGTTATCTGCAGCTATTTTGAAGATATCAAAAAGCATTATGGTAACTATTGCTGATTTTGTAATGTTTTGAAGTCCTATATCTTTTATACTGGTTTGTTTTTATTGGTTTTCATCTGTTTGACCCTCTTTAAAAAAATAAATTTAAAAAATAAAACAATGGGAAATGTTTCTAAAGATTAATGCCTTTTATAAAAGGATTGAATGTATTCTTCAAAATCAAATATGTGCAGGAAGTATCTACATATACTTTATTGGGGATATGGAGAATCATTCATCTCTTTCCTAATATTCATGTGATACAGATTTCTCCTCCAAATATCCATTCTATATCTAAGCAACTCATCTTCCTATGACACCTAATTATCACTAAATAATTTTCCAGAATAGATTTCTCCTTATCCTTCTTTCTCCCTATCCTGTAAAAATGCGTAAATTAAACCCATTTTTTGGCTGGTTAAACATGTTAGTGTTTCTAATAAAATAAGATAATAGGTCAGAAATATCTTTTTTATTTCTCCATGTTTCACTGTCACCATTTTTCTGTTTATCACATTTATGCAATCTACTCCTAAAAGGGTATGCCTCTAAATATTTACCATCTTGTATTATTTTTATTTTTTTTATTTACATGTGTCTCTTCCACTCACAATGTTTTGGCCCAATTATCATCTTATAATTTTAAGTGCAATCAAATTTACAGTCTAGAAAGTACTTCCTGGCTAAGCAAATAGAAAACCATCCACTTAGCTGTAATGCATTCAGGATATATTCCAAGAATGAACATGAAGTAAAGCTATCTCAAAAGTGAAATAAGCTTTCTTGTATGCATCTATTTGCATATCTGTCAATTTTTTTGGCATAAAATCTGTAGCATCCTCCTGTTCACTTATAACTAAATATTTCTAGGTAGTACAAGCCATGTGCTTATAATACAGATTTGCAGCTATACCATAAAATTTGTTTTCTTTTGGAAGATGAAAACTACAACATTATTGAGGTTTAACTCTTTCCTGAAGAATTGGTATAAAACTCTGAAAATATGAAGTAAAGAGGCTAGGTATGTGTGGGAAAATTAATAAATGCATTAACACAAAAGTAAGTATACCAGCAGTGCATATTCTTGTAAAAAAGGAATGTTATGGGGCTGGCGATTTAGCTCAGCAGCAAAAGCACCTGCCTTGCAAGCACACAATCATGAGTTCGATTCCCAGTACAAAAAAAAAAGACTGTTATTATCATGCTACCTGATCATAAAGATAACATTATTAAAAGGTATCAATGTATTAGTCATTCTCACATATGGATAATGAGTGACAACTTAATTAGAGATGAGTGAGTATTGGTATTTCTCATGTGCTTTCTGTAGTTTATAGTTGCTGTTTTTCTCTCTTACAGGAATTTCCAAGAAAGCTAGTACATCTCGCTAGTTTAAACCTCAATAAACTTGGTGTAGCATCTCTGATTTGTGCATATAATCAAGTCAGATTACAAATTTGTTTTTCCTGTTTTAAGAAAGTCTTATGACTTTTCTACTAATGATGATTAAATTACTCTATAGTTCAAAGTGTTTTCTTAATGATGTGGGACTACATACACATATATACTTTGTATTTTCTAAGAATATTTTTCCCAATGGAACAAATAAAGAGTTGTAAATATGATTACATAGTTGTGTTTATAAACTGAGGAAGCCCTCAACACCGAAATGTAGAATACAAAATTTTTCCTTTTTAGTATACTCTTACGGTATAGTAAATATACAGACATCTCCTCTGTCTTTTTATTTTACTTTAAAGAGAAAAAAACAAAAACAATGCTAGAAAAATTCATAACAAGATAATAGAAAATTAAAAATGCTTAATGCTATGTATTGTTATCTCCAAAATATTTGCTCAGATTATAACATATAAGCATGCAAAATTGATCAAACAACAAAAGCACAAATGATTCTTCAAAATGAACTAAAAGAAATTATCTTAGCTAATGCATATATATATATATATATATATATATATATATTCTTTTTCCTTAATTCTTTTCTCCATTCTCCCATTCCAGTTGTTCTTTCCTTTAGACCAGTTTCTTTCCCTTGTATGATATCTATTGTAGATTTGGGATCTTATTTACTCTTTCAGTTTCTTACACTAGGATGACAATACGATGTTTACATATGTAAGTCTGATTTCACTTATGAGTATGGACTCTAGTTGCATCCATTTACCTATAAAAGCCTCCAGTTTAGCCTCCTTTATACCTGAGTAGCATACCACTGAACTAAAAAAACCACATTTTCATAATTCCTTCTATGTTTGATGGGCATTTCGGTTGTTTCTAAGATTCAGCTATTAAAAATTCTGCTGCTATAAACATTGATGCACATATATCATTATGGTAGGATGCTTTTAACTCTTCTTGGAAAATACCCAGAAGGGGAATACTTGGGTTGAATGGGACCTCTAATCCTATTTTTTGAGGAAACTCCATACTGATTTCCACAGTGGTTGTATGAGTCTACAAACCCTTCAATGGTGGAGAAGTGTTCCTTCTTCTTCCCAGCCCTCCAACATTTGTTATTGATCTTGGGGTGGGGGTTGTTTGCTTGCTTGTAAGTTGTTGTTGTTGTTGCTTTGTCTTCTTGAGACAAGGTCTTGTTATGAAGTTTAGGCTGGCATTGAGCTCACTTTGTAGACCAGGCTGATCTCAAACTCACAATGATCCTCTTGCCTCAGCCTCACAAGTGCTGGGATTACACATGTCTGCCAACACACCTGGCTATGAGTTGATTGCTTGATGACAGCAATTTTTCTGTGAGTGAAATAGAATCTCAGTGGTGCTTTAATTTGCATTTCTCAAATAATCAATGTTGTTGTTTTTTCATAATTTTTATTTTACTTTTTTTGTTTTTTGTACTGGGGATTAAACTCATAACCTCACACTTGACAGGTAGGTGCTTGTGCCACTGAGCTAAATCCCTTACCCTGTAATTTTTATTGTATAGAGAATAAAACCAACCAAAATAAAATAGAATAAAGCCAATCAGAACAAAATAGTGTAAGTGATACAGAATCTCAAAACAAGGTAATAAGAAATCATAACCATAATGCCACTTGTTGTCTTCAAAATAGCTGCTCATACCATCAGACATAGGAAAATTAAAAAAAAACAGAACAGAATAGAATCCATAAAAACAAACAGTGAATGCAATAAGGGACTTCAAAACAAGATAATAGTGAATCCAAAATGGCTACCACAATATATCTTGTTATCTTTGAAATCCCTGCCCATGACATTAGATAAAATAAAATGAAACAAGACAAAACACAACAAAACCCAATCCAACAAAACAATTAAAATGATACAGGACTGCAAAACAAGATAACAGAGAATTAACAATGGCTACCACCTTCAGAAGGAGATACCCCATAGATGCTACATTGCGAATCATTATCCTCTGAATAGATGATCACACTACTGGATTTAGGCCTGCAAAGTCAGTGAAACACTAAACACTACAAGCATTAAGGTGTATTTTATCTCAGTAGCTATCATCTCATCCTGTGCTTCTCCGAGTCAGCTGATTGCTTATAGTGGGGGCAGGGGATCTTGGCTCCTCTTGTCTCCCAGCCCATGCACCACAAGAGGCTAGGGTCTGGTTCTCCCACCAGTGGCCTGAACATGGTGCTGACTCACAGGGAGGGCTTGGCTTCTTGGTGGCCTCTTGTTCTCCTCCTCCACAGTCCACAAATGGCGCTGACTCATGGAAAAAGGTTGACATCTGGTTCTCCTCCAGAAGCTGATGCATGGCACCAACTCGAGGAAGTGCTTGGCTTCTCATTGGCTTCTTGTTTGCCTCTTCCACAGTCCACAGATAATGCAATACATGGAGAAAATCTGGTGTCTGGCTCTTCCTTTCTGGCTCCTGTGCATTGTGCCAAGGAGGGCTTGGCTTCTTGTTGGCTTGTTCTCTTCCAAAATGGTACTGACTCATGGAAAAAGGTTGACATCTTGTATATTTTTTCATACATTTATTTTCCATTTGTATTTCTTTACCTTAGAAATATGTATTCATCTCAAATGCTCATTTTTGGATTAGGTTTTTGAATTTGGGGTGTCTTTTTTTTGGTTACTTATATATTCTAGATAGAAGTCTTTTGTCTGAGGGACAACTGGCTAAAATTTTTTCCCACTTTGTGTGTTTTCTTTCCACTCTATAGGTGATTTCTTTTTGTGTGCAAAAGTTTTTAATAAGATGAGATCACACTTGTTGACTCTTTGAAGTATGTCCCATGAAATTTGGCTTTTGTTCATGAATTCTGCCTACCCTTATGTCTTCCGAATTGCTATCTACTTTGTTTTCCAGTAGATTTAGTGTTTCCGTTCTAATACTTAGATCTTTGATCTGTTTTATCTTTCAGTTAATGCATGGTGATAGAAATGGGTCTAGTTTTAGTCTTCAGCATGTTGAAATCCAGTTTTTCCAGCTATATTTCTTCCAGTGAACATGATTGTCCTCTTTGTTAAAGATAAAGTGGCTGAGTGTGTTTGTAGTTGTGTCTACATCTTCTAATCTGTTCCACTGATCCTCAGGTCTTTTTTGTGTCAGTACCATGCAGATTTTATTACAGGAGCTTTGTAGTATAATTTCAAGTTAGGGATTGTAATGCCTCCTGCCTTGCCTTTGTTGCCCAGGATTGCTTTTCCTATTCTAGGTCCTTTCTGTTTTCAAATGAATTTTAGAAGTGTTTTCTTTAGATGTGTGAAGTATGCTGATGGTATTTTGATTGTAATTGCTTTAAATCCGTGTAACAGTTTTGGGAGTATGACCATTTTCACAATGTTAGTTGTTCTTGTCCCTGTGCAAGGGATATCTTTCCACTTTCTGAAATCTTCATCAGTCTGTTTCTATAGAGTACTGTAATTTTCAATGTAGAGATCTTTTACTTTTTGATTCTTAAGTATTTATTTCCTTTTGAGTATGCTATTATGAAAGTGTGATATCACTAATTTCTCTCTCAGTGAGTTTGTTGTTTGTGTACAGGAATGCTGTTGATTTTTGAGCACTGATTTTGTATCCAGCTATGCTACTGAATTTAGTTGTTAAATCTACAAGTCTTTTGGTGGAGTTTTTAGGGTCTTTTATGTACATTATTATCTGCAAATAGTGATATTTTACCTTATTTCTTTCCTATCATTAGGCATTTTATCTCTCTCTCTTGTCTAATTCCTCTAGCTAATGTTTCCAGAATCATATTGAATAGGAGTAGGTAACAGGGGACATTATTGTTTTGTTCCTGAATTTAGAGTCAAATATTTCAGTTTTTTCCATTTAAAATTATATTGGCTGTTGGCTTGTCATAGGTAGTTTTTATTGGATTGAAGTAAAGACCATTTATGCCAAATTTCTGTAGGGTTTTTATCATGAATAAGTGTTGGATTTTATCAAAACTTTTTTCTGCACCTATTGAGATGATCGTGTGATGTTTATCTTTGACTCTGAGTGTGCTGCATTTGTTTATTTTTGTATGTTGAACCTTCACTGTATTTATGCAGTGAATCCCACTGGGACGTGGGGTACAAACTTCTTGATGATTTGCTGTATTCTGTTTACATATTTTATTGAAAATTTTTGCATCTTTGTTCATTAGGGAGATTGCCCTGTAGTTCTATTTTTGTTAAGGTCTGGTTTTGGTATCAGGGTAATATTTGCTTCTAGGAATGACTTAAGGAAAATTATTTCGCTTTCAATTTCATTAAAGAGTTTGAGGAATATTGGAGTTAAATGTTCACTAAATTTCTTGGATATTTCAGTCATGAATCTATCAGCATCTGGGCTTTTTTGTTGGAAAATTTTTAATTGGGTTTTCGATTTTATTAACTGGTGTTGGGTTATTCAGAATTTTTATATCTTCTTGATTCAGCTTTAGTAATTCATACGTTTCTAGGAATCTGTCCATTTTTTCTGTTTTGCATGCTATGTGTGTAAAGATTTTTGGAATATATATTGATCTTCTCAAGTCCCACATCAGTAGTGATTTAACCCTTTTAATTCTTTATTTCATGAATTTGAGTTTTTTCCTTTCCTTTTTTGACAATATTGGCTAATCATTTATCAATTTTGTTTATTCTTTCAAAGAACCAGCTCTTGGATTCGTTAGTTCTTTGTACCGTTTTCTTAGTCTAAATTGTAATAATTTCTGCTCTGAGCTGTATGCTTTCCTTGCTTGCATTGGCTGTGGACTTGACAAGCTCTTCTTTTTCTAGAAGCTTGAAGTGCAGCATTAACTTGTTTATCTGTGCTCCTTCTGTTTTCCTGATATGAGTTTTTAGTGCTATAAATTTCCCTCTTAGGACTGTTTTCATTGTGTCACACAGGTTACTGTAAGTTTTATTTGCATTTTCATTTGTTCATAAATTTTATTAAATCTTTCATTAATTTCATCTATGGCTTATTAGTTGTTCAAAACATTTTTATTTAATTTCCATGTGTTTATGGAGTTTTCAAGCTTTCTTTCACCAATTTCCAATTTTGTCACACTATGGTCACCTAATATACATAGGACAATTTAATTCCTTTGCATTTACTTAAGCATGTTCTATGGACTAATATATGGTCTATTTTAAAGAACATTCTTTGTGGTGCAGCTGAGAAGAATGTATATTCTGATGTTGTTGGATGGGAGACTGTAAATGTCTACTAAGTCCATTTATTCACAGGTTTGATTCAGTTCTGTTATTTGTTTGCTGATTTATTGTCTAGTTAGTCTGTCTCTTTGTGACAATGGGGCACTAAAATACTGTAATACAATTGTGTTGTTGCTTATTTGATTTTTTTCTATTATTGTTTGTCTTACATAGTTGGGTGTTTCTGTATTTGTTGCATATATATTTAAGATTGTTATTTCTTCCTCTTCAATTTTACTCCTAACAAGTGTGTAGTGACCTTCTTTATCTCTTTTTGATCTTTCTCGGCTTAAAGTTCACATTGTCTGCAAACAGAATTGCTATCTCTGCTTTTTAATGGTTCCTTTTGCATAGAGTATTGTTTTGCATTCTTTGACTTTTAGTCAGTGAGTTTCTTTTTGAGTTAAAGGTGTTTCTTGTACACAGCATATTATTGTATATTGTTTCTTCATCTATTCTGCCAGTCTGTTTCTTTTGATTGGTGAATTGAGACCATATACATTGATTTTGTATTGAGACCATTCACACTGATGGTAAAAACTGATAAATATTGGTTTCTTTATCATTTTATTTTCCTGTTGGGGTACTCTACTTTTTGCCTCAGTTTAATTATTTCAGTTTCTTTCTGTTGTTCTTCAAATTGTAGTCTCTTTTTTCTCTTTCTAGAATATCCTTCAGTACCCTTTGTTCTATTGGCTCAGTGGTCATGAATCTCTTGAGTTGTTCTTTGTCATGGAACTATCTTATTTCTTCATTAATTTTGAAGATTTTTTTTCAGAATACATCAATCTATGTTGTCAGTTGTTTCCTTTCAGGACTTCAAATTCTTCATGGTCCTCTAGACTTGAGAGTCTCTCCTGGCAAATCTGCCATAATTCTTTTATAAGTGATCTGTTTCCTGTTCTTAACAGTTTTTAGTATTCTTTCTTATACTGAATTTCTGTGATACTGATTATTATCTGTCTGAGTGTAGTTTTTATTTTTTTATTTTTTGTTATGGCTAATGTAGTCCTATATATCTCACTTATCTGTGTGTCAGATTCTTTTTCCAAGCTTGGAAAGTTTTCTGTTATTACTTCTGGAAGTAGTTTTTTTTTTAATTGTCATAACTCCTGCTTTTTCATTAACACCAGTTATTCTTATATTATTTTTCTTTGCATTATCTTGAAGCTGTTGAATTGTTATTCCCTGATCTGTTCTTTTGTTTTGTTTTGTTTTGTTTTGTTTTGTTTTGAACTCATGGGGATTGAACTCATGACCTTGTGCTTGCCAAGCAGGCACTTATGCTGCTGAGCTAAATCCTTGGCCCTCTTTTGTTATTTTTAAGAGATATTTCATTTCGTGATCACTAGCCACTATCTTGTCTTCAAGATCTGAAAGTCGGGGCTAGGGATTTAGCTCAGCAGCATAAGCACCTGCCTTGCAAGTGCACAGTCATGAGTTTGAGCCCCAGTACCAATAAAAAAATCTGAGTCTTTCTTCAGTTTCATTTAAACAATTTTCCCAGCTTTCAATGAAATTTTTAATTTCTTGGATATCTGTTTGAATCTGTTTCATGTATTCTATTTCTTTCCTGTTTTGATCATTCATAGTTTCCATCCTCTTCTTAGTATCATCTAATTTTTAGTGTATCACTACTCTAGATTTGCTAAGCAATTGCTTTATAAATGTCGAGGTTTTTTTTTTAACTTAGAGATTATTTTTTATATGATTTTCTTTATAGACTCATGGATTTGGTTTTTTTACTTTTATTGCTATCATTTCAGAAATTTCAGGAGCAACCAGCCTGCTGCCCTGGTAAGTGGCCGTGGTCTGGCAAGCTGCAGCCACCCCAGGGCAAGAAGCAACAGCATTTCCTAAGATCCCCACCATGTTGGTACTTAGGGTAGTGAGAAATCAAGCAACCAGCCTGCCACCCTGGTAAGTGGCTGTGGTCTGGCAAGCCATGGCCACCCCAGGGCAAGAAGTAACAGCATTTCCTGAAATCCATGCCATGTTGGAACTTAGGGCACTGAAAAATTGAGCAACCAGCCTGCCACCCACCAGCATGTGGGCTGAGAATCAAACATGCCATCCCCCCCATTAGCAAGTGGGAGCCAGAGGTCTGGGCATCTCTTGGGAAGTCAACCATATGTAATATAGCAAATAAGGAGATTTCCTCCTATGATCTCTTTGAAGGCAAATATTTTTATCACATTTTGCTTTGTCCTGATTAATGGTATTGCTCTATTCAATATTCTGTTTTGGTAAGTTCTATAATATTCTGCATTTCTTTTGATTTTGCTATACCTGATTGAAAGAACAACTATTCTGAAGATAACAAGGTATACAGTGGTCCTACTACTGTTATCCTGGTAACCTGCTGTGAAGTTCTGTACCAAATTCACTACACTGTATCAACTGGCTTTATTACATCCTCTTCTGTTATATATTACTACCTCCAAGTTAATAAAAAATTAAATAAAAAATAGAACATGAGAAAACAAGGTAACAAAATACCTCCAAAAACTCCCAACTCCTCCAAAGCTAATCCATGGGGCATGGATGAGGAGAAATTTCAAAAACAAAACAACAGAATTATATAAGGTGATTAAAAAGGAAATAACAAGATCAGTTAGGTGCTGAGTAAGCTGAAACATGATGTAACTAAACAGATAATGGACTTAAAAAGCAAAAAGAAGAAAAGAAAGTGCTCTAAAGAATATAACTGCATGTATGTTTAAGTGTGTAGGATTGATAACTGTATTACTAAGTTTTTGTTGGATCATTGAACAGAACTGTTTGCAGCCTCACTGTTTGAATGTCCACTTTGTATGCTTTAATTTTGTAACATTCCTAAGATGACAATATGTAATTTATTAACTAGTAATTTCTTATGGTTTTTTTTTGAAATTCTATATTATTTATATCCTTTTTTTCTGTGTTGCTTTTTCATTCTCTTTAAATAAAATTTTTTTAAAAGAAATTTCAGGTATGTATCTTTCAATTTCTTCTACAACTGTGTTTCCTGGACTTACTTTGGGCAGGCTGAAGGTCCTAAATTGCATTTTGCTTTTGCATTTTCTCATTTTTTATTTCAAAAAAATTCTTTCTGTGATGATTCATGTGAGTTTCTGAAGTATTTGGTTATATCATTAGTATCAAGGCTTCTCAACAAAGTCTGTTCTTCAAGGATGTGTATAGGAAATTCTTTATCTGCACCTGTCCCAAGATCATACCTTCCCAATTAATTAAGAGTAGGATGTTAGTATTTATTTGGCTCAGTCTCTAGTCCTTTGTTACAGGGTTAAAATGAGGTTATTGTGCCAGAGCTTCACATTATTATTAGAGAAAATAACTGATTATAACAGATATGATATCCGGCTAAAGTAGTACATTTGGCAACAGATATGATATCCTAGATAAAGTAGTAAAACTGGCAATTACAATAGCATCAAACACATGAAGTTATATTCAAGGAATTATCTGAACTAAGCTCTGAGTTTAGGGGATGGGAGTAGTTCTCTGTGGCTGGAGTTCTCCCCAGGCATTTAGAAAAGAGACAAAACAAGAAGAAAAGAAAAAAAAGAGAAAAATTAAAAGAAGGGGAAAAAATAAAAAGAAAATTGAGAGAAAAGGGCTGGTTACCAAGTCCCAGAGTCTTCCCACACTGGTTGCCAGTCCTATGATGTAGAGGGTGGGACCGGATACCTGAGTTATTCCAATGGAGCTGATTACCGGGTCCTGGTTTCTTCCCATTTCAGCTGCTCATCGCTTGGTGTGGTGAGAGGGGCCAGATGCCTGGTTTTCTCTGGTTGAGCTTACTGGCAAGTCCCAGTTGCCTCCCATGCTGGTTGCCAGCCCTACAGTGTCTCCCCTGTATTGATTGTCCTAAAACAACTTAATTCTGAATTTATTTCAATGTAATCATTTTTTATCTGATTGCTCTAAAAAAAGAGATATATAGAATTTTCTTATCTAATATATCTGAATTACCTGTTTGGGATATCACAGTGGGTAAATTGTACCCATCCCACACTTTTCTAATGAAATTATGTGCGTTAGCATAATGGTAGCTGACTGCATCTCAGTGACTAAACCTGGGGGATAAAAGAAGAAATTTTTGTTTTCATACACTTGGTATGATGAACAACAAGGGGTATGAACAAATGCAAAAGTGTCAAATTGAGATTTTTTACTTGTATAATGCTTTGTGTAACAGTTTTCTGTATGTACTACTGTGCATTACAAGGGGGTAATATACACACATACTGTGATTTGTCATGCAAGTATGTACTTTAACATAATGAAGCTGGGCATGGTTCACCATAGCTACACCTGGAGAAAGTATGAACGCATTTGTGCATTCACCCACTTAACAGATGAAGGGTAAGGTTTTTATAGGAACTCCAAAGAAGCAACAGTTCAGTTTAGTCCATGAAATGCTCAGTGCTAACTTTCTGTGCATTTAGGGTTTGTTTTAAAAATATTTTCTTTCTATTTTTCTTGTACAATTAGGCAAAGTGAGTACAATGGCAAATGAAAACTATATTTGTAAGTTTGGGAGGAAGTCAAAATGACTCATTAAGTGACTCATGCATAGATGATGATGATGGTGGTGGTGATGGTGGTGGTGGTGGTGGTGACGACGATGATGTTGTCTTTGACTTTGGCTGCTTCAGCCATAGTTCCTGTAACAGTGAAATGGAGCAAGTATCAACAGACACAGACACAAGGAATGAAGACCTCCTTCATTCAGATCAGAAAGAAAACAACAATGTGTGTATATGTTTGAGTAGTTGAAATGCATCAACATGGTCACTCATGTCTGAATGATCCAATGTTAAAATTAGGTCCAAAAATATAATTAGGTTCTGGGCAGGAGTGAAACCTATTGGACTGAATGCCAGCACTAAAATTCAGTGTTTAAGACTTTTTGTAACAGATGATATGCTACAAGATATGAAATACACAAATGATGAAATACAAGTAAAACGTTCTGCCTGCAAAGATAGTGAAAAATGTGTTTATTGTGGCACTTCACCATCTGAACTGAAAGTATTCACAGGTCTGCTATTTTAGCATGATTTTCTCATGTTAATTGCAAGAATGTAAGAGACTTATGGAAGAATGATGGGCATAGACTTAGGTTTGTAGAATAACAATGATATTGAGATTTTGTTTCCCTCAAATTTGCCTGAGGTTTGATGACAAAACTACCTGTTAAGAAAGAAAAAGAACAGATAATCTGGCCACTATCTGCTCATGGTTTGAGAGATTTGTGAGTAATAAAAGCAATTTACACATCATCTGAATAAATTACTGTTGATGAACAGCTTGCAGTATTTCCTGGTCATTGCAACTTTAGGCGGTATTTACCAAATAAGCCTTCAAACTAGGGTATAAGATTATATCCTCTCTGGTAGATGTGAAGACATATCATACTTTCTATTTAGAAATTTATCTTGAAACTCAGCCAGCAGGTCTTTATTTGTGCAGTAGTTAACCAAAGGATGTTGTAAACAAACTTGTTGCTCCTATCTTCGAAACTAGTTGGAATGTGATATTTAACAATTGGTTTACCAGTTATCCATTGATTTTACATTTGCTAGCAGCAAGAGTTGACCAGCATAGGAACTATATGCAAGAACAAGGCAGAAATTCCCAACAAAATGTTGCAAGTTCAAAACAAAATTCCACTGTACAATCTTTGATTTCAAAGAGACATAACATTGGCTTCATACATGGCAAAGAAAAGCAAAATGGTACTACTGATGTCAACATTGGACCATGATAGCAAGATCAACAGAGAAAACTCAACAAAAATGAAGCCAAAGATCATAATTTTTAGAACAAAACCAAAGATAGAGTATATTTTGATAAGTTGTGTAACAACTATGATATCATTTGAAACACAAAGCATTGGTCAATAATTGGGTTTTACTCACTCCTAATCATATGTTGTAAATAGTTTCATACTTTACAAAGAAAATAATAAGGCCAAAATACCATCAAGAAATTTTTTAGAGTATTTGTATAATATAAGAACCACTTTCAACAAAGAAAGAACAAAATTCTTTTGCCCAAGGAACAATGTAAAAAATTTCTGGATCAGACTGGTGAGCTGACAGGTGAACAGACAGGTGCAGTATAACAAAGACCTCCTACAACAGCAGGAAAAGCAA
Organism: Dolichotis patagonum; assembly: GCA_004027295.1. Classification (NCBI taxonomy): domain Eukaryota; kingdom Metazoa; phylum Chordata; class Mammalia; order Rodentia; family Caviidae; genus Dolichotis; species Dolichotis patagonum. Next base: position 12,704 of record PVJX010013023.1, on the reverse strand, counting down.
AAAGATGTCAACTATGCCCTTAAAAGAAAGGACAGGAAAACAAAACATGTGTGCTGTCAGGGTAAGTGATATTTGTGAAAGGAATATGCACAAGTCATGTGTGAAGTCTGCCTTGAGTGTGGCAATTGAAGTGAAGATTATTTCCTTGGTAGATTTTTGTATTTTCATCATAGTTCACATAAGTATTTACTACTGAGTTATCTTTTAGGTTTTGTAATCAAGCAAACAACTAACATGAACCCTGATTTTTGTTCTAAGCACTTGTTTCATATTTGATCTTTTATTTTATTAATATCTAATATTCCTGATAAGTACACATTGTACATATAGTAAGAAGTTCCTGACAAAAGAGAAAGACAAAAGAATGACAAGAACAACTGCCCCAAAGAAAAACAAAGCTAAGCACATGTGTTGTCAGTGAGACTTGTATATGAAACACGCAGTTGTCAGGTGTGAATACTGCTTTGTGTATGACAATTGAAGCAAAGATTACTTTTGTTGTAGGAGTCTATTGCATTTTTTCTTCGTAATAAATGTTTTTTATTGAATTACATATTTAAAAAGGCATAAATCATGAGTATACAACTTCTATGACAAAATGACAAGGAATGGAATATTTCCATCTCTTTAAATCATCTCTTCACAACCATTTCGATTCTCCTCAAAGACGATCACTGTCCTGATTTCCAACACTACAGTTCATTTTTGAACTCACATAAAAGAAACAATGTACTGTTAATGCCTGGAGTCCTTACACAGCATATGAAACTTCTGGGGACTGAAATGCTTATTGTTTGAGGGTAAGAATCATCCTTTTTGAATGTTCCGTGATATTGTAGGTAGTGATAGTATTAGAAGCTACTTATCCTTTCTAGTGTTAACAGTTGAGTTGTGTCCAATTTTTGGCAAGTATGAATGGTTCCATATGATTTTTGGTAAACCTGTCTTTGCATGTTGATCTACATCATAGGGTAGATGTAGGCAGCTTTTGGGCTGCTTGCATTTAATAAACAACTGATGTGCAGTTTTTCTGAGACAGCTGCACTAAGTAATGCAGGTTGGCCTTGAACTCACAGCAACCTTGCTGCCTCGGTCTAAGTGATCTGCACTTTTTAAAAAAAATATTTTTAATTTTATTTAAAGAGAAAAAACAAAAAAGAAAACAACCAAACAAAACAGAAAAAGGGTAGCAGCAATACAGAATTCCAAAGGCAAAAAATAAAAGAACCACAATAACAACAACAAAACAAAAACACTAAGAAATCGCCACTTGATAGGTTACATTCTGTCATCATTGGAAATAGTTGTTCAAGTTACAAAATTAAAGCACACAAAGTAGACATTCAAACAGTGAGACTATTAACATTTCTGCTCAACAATCCAACAAAAACAGTAATGTGGTCATCTATCTTATACACTTACACATAAATTCAGTTATATCCTTTAGAGCACTTTCTTTTCCATATATATATGGAATGTATATATATTTTTTTAAAATTTTATTTTAAAGGGGGTAAAATTATACACAACAAAACAGAACAGAACAGGACTTAAGAAAGCATAAATTTCAAAGCTATACAACCAGGGATCTACACTATCTGTCATATTGTCTCTTGTTTTCTTCCAAATGGTTGTCCATATCTTTGCATATGGGGAGCTCATACTAAATACCATTGCCAACCTTTTCATGAGATGTGTAGTTAACTGGCTCCCACTTGCTAAGGGGGGGGGCAGGACATGGGACAGGACGACATGAGATGTCTGATTCTCAGCCTGCCCATCGGCAGGATTACAGCCGCCCCCCAGAGAGGAGAGGAGTTCCTTGTTCTCCTGGCACCACGACTCAACTGCATGGTGCAGGTCACAAGGCACCAGGGTCTCTCTCCTTCAGGCTGCCAAAAGTCGGCCACACTCACAGCCACCTCCCAGAGAGGGAAGGCGCTCCTTATTCTCCCAGCACCCCAAGTCAACCACATAGTGCAGGTCCCAACACACCAGGGTCTCTCTGCTTCAGGCCACTGAAAGTCTGCCACACTCCTAGCCACCCCCCAGAGAGGGGTGGAGCTCCTTGTTCTCCCAGCACCCCGAGTCAACTGCACGGTGCAGTCCTTCAGGCTGCCAAAAGTCTGCCACACTCTCAGCCGCCCCTGAGAGAGGAGACAAGCTCCCTGTTCTCCCAGCACACTGAGTCAACCACACGGTGCAGGTCCCGAGGCACCAGGGTCTCTCCCCTGCAGGCCCCCCAAAGTCTGCCATACTCACCTGCTATTTCTTTCTGATGAATTGACCATTACATTTCCAAAGTTCTGAGATGGCCATCAGGCCACAGAAAGAATTCTCTTTACGCTCCTGTTTGAAACCAGCAGCTATAACAATCTGCTGGCCTTGCTTCAGGGCCATTCTATTGCATTTTCATTGTAGTTCATATAAGAATTTATTTCTGTTGTTTTTATAGACTTGGTAAAAATAGTTGATATTGAAATGTTGATGTTTCTTCTAAACATGCAAAACATATTAATAATTTAATACTCTAATTTATTGACTTCTATGTTTCTGTTAACTACACATTGTATAGTATAAGAATCTCCTGACAAAACAGCAAAACAGGAAGATCAAGTGTGTCCCACAAAATAGACAAGGAAGCAAATCACATGTGTTATAAGTGTAAGAGACACTTGTAGAAGGAATATGCTGTTTTCCTGTGTGAAGACTGTGGTGTGTGTGATAATTTAAGTAAAGATTATTTTACTTTACTGTAAAAGATTATTTTACAGAGTTATATTCGTATTTTCATTGTAGCTCACAGAAGAATTTATTTCTGTTGGATTTTTTTAAACTTTGTAACAAAAAAACAGATGATGTAAAAAATTTAGGTTCTTATTTATCAACAATAAATGTTAAAAATTCATTATTTTTATGTCTTTTCTCGTTAAGTACACATTGATAATATAATCCAACACATAAAATTAAAATTAAAAATCACTAATAGAAATATTTCTAAAAAGTTAGCATTAGTGTTATAGATCCCCTGTTGTGCTCCTTTAACTCAAAATTGATGTGGTAGCCCAAATGTAAGATCAATTGGCTCACAAGAAACATCGTATGCTTGCATATTCCTATCTCCTGCCTCTCAGGAATAGTGAATCTTACTCACATATTCAGCTCGATACCAAACTTAGGCTCACTCTTTAGTGAAGTGTTATAGCTTAAAACTCAACATGCCCAAGAGAAAGCAAACCTCCTCCATTCCTTTGCCTCTCCTCTCCCGTTCATCTTCCTCTTATTTTTTTCTTGCTCTGCTTCACCTGTTCCACTTCCTCCACTTTCTTCTTCTTTGCTACTTTTATATTGCCTTTAAAGCATTTATGAGCTGCTGTCCATATTCCCTTCTATTTCCTATGAGCATGAACTTTAGGAGAAAGCCTGGCATTTGAAATTATATCAGTTTTTACTTATTGTGTTATGAGTTTATGTCTTTACTATTATTTCACAAGTATCTCATAATTATATTTCACACTTATGGAGACCTACTCAGAACACAAATGCAATATTTTTTGTTGATAGTATCACATCTGAATCATGCCTATGCAAATAATATACACTCATCTGTGGTTATGTTTTACCTTCTAATTTTATCAGTCTTTTCTTTCAATATCTTTCATGTTCTGAGCAATAACTGAGCTCTTAGATACAAATGCTAATGTTTCTTTGGTTTTTATATCCACAAAATTTTATATGTCACCAAAATTCATGAGGTACTTATATATGACTAAGCCTGTTACAAGGTATAATACAAAAGATATGGTATGAAGATTCTTGGCATTGAGGATAAAAATGAAATAATAATAAAGTAATAATGATGATAGCTACTAACATTGGGTTTCAACCATAATCTGAAAAGATTCAAGCCTAAATCCCATAATCTGGAATGCTGAAAACTTAAAAGGTCAAAATCCTTAAGGTTTAAAAATCTCTAAAGTGTAAAATCCTGCAAGATTAAAAAATATAAAAGGTACAACTCTAGAAAAATAATTTCAATAGTTGGGCATGGTGGCACCCACCTCTAACTCTAGCACTCAGGAAGCTGATGCAGAAGGATTACTGTGTGTTCAAGAGCAGCCTGGGTTACATAGTGAGTTCAATGCCATCCTGAACTACATAGTGAGAACTTGTCTCTGATAATAATAATAATAATAATTTTAAGATACTAATGTACATTTTTTTAAAAAGACTCATTTTTACAATATAAAAATAGCATAGAACGCTTCCTAGGCCATTGTACAAAGTAAATAGGCAGTACTAACTTTTGTAAGTCTAAACATTCAAGTAAACTAATAGCGTTTGCATTAGCATAACAGTGATGACCAAGCTATGTTCATAAAGATATAGATCAAAAGTGAGATGTCACTTTCTAGTAGCCAACAGACAACAGCTGACACCACAATGGAAGCGGAGAATATATTGGACTGTATTTCAATCCATAGTTAGGTGACTCTGAAGCAAGACTGAAAAATGAAAGCAAAGCTGTTCAGGTCAGGCAGCTGGAAAAGAAGTCAAGGAAGGGATTAGGAACAATGATAAATTATCCCAGCCAAGCTCCAGGGATTCCCCCTAAATTACCTTTTCAAAAGTTAGACATACAAGTTCATTTATATTTAGTTGTTCTATTCACCAGAATGTGCTTTTGCTTACAGAGCCTGTGTGTGTCTGTGTGTGTGTGTGTGTGTGTGTGTGTGTGTGTGTGTGTGTGTGTGTGAGAGAGAGAGAGAGAGAGAGAGAGAGAGAGAGAGAGAGAGAGATAATGGAGATTTTGGTGATTTACACTTTCAGGATTGCAGCACTGGAGATTTTAATCTTTTGAGATTATGATTTTTGCAATTTCACACTCAGGGGATTTTAATCTTTCATGATTTTAGCAATCAAGATGGCCTTAAAGATTGTGTCTTCAGGTATCTGATCAGTACTGCTAATGTTTTGCAACATTTACTACATGGCAGAAACTGCTGTATATACACTGAATATGGTATTTATTCTTAAATATGACCTATGAAGTTGTCCTATTTATCATTGTTTCTACTCCACATGAAGGAAAGTGAGGCCCCCCACAAAAGTCAATGTAATTTTCCCCAGATTATGTATATTTGTAAGTGAAGAAAGCAGGACTGCAACTGAAGAAGTTTGGCTCTGGCTCTGGAATCAAACTTGCTAACATAACCAGGAAATGAAACAAGAATAATGGAGAAAAATGAAGAATAAAATAGCTCATTATCACGTGCTGAATTACTGGGCAAAAATAGTGCATTAGGTATTGTATAATGAGGTGTTAATAAGGTGGCATAGAAAAAGAAACTAGAGGAAAAACAGAACAACAAAGTTTCCATGGAGGATATGTCAACATGTACAAAAGAAACACCAAAGCCTTCCTTGCACTGGGGCAGAAGGAGTAGAACAAATAGCAAATTCAGATTGCTAATGTCCATTTTATGTTTGTGTGACAAAAGCATTCAGTTTGACTATTAACAATGTCAGTATGTCAGAGAAAATGTAAACAAATTGCAGCACTGTATATACCAGTATAGATGTAAGTTCTAGAGAAGGTTCTAATTCTCTAATAATTGCTATCAGTGAGTATTAGGAAAGTTTTTTTACAAGAATAGTTAATACAATTTAAAATTCTAAAATGATATTAGAACTTGAGGAATCAATTTAGTTACCAAATATGAATTGAGCTTACCAATATAAAATTAAGATCAAATAAATAATCTATAGCCTGATTTATTTTCCAACTAAACAATTGGCTCACACACTCTTACTGAAAATTAATGGCCATACTATCAGTAAATTTGATTCTATGAATTTCTTTCAATATCTTTCATGTTCTGAGAAATAACTGAGCTCTTAGATACAAAGACTAATGTTTCTTTGGTTTTTATATCCACAAAAAATATTGATAAAATGAAAATCAAAATGATTGCAGAATGGTCAACAAAATGAGAGCAAGATATCTTTCAAGGTTTCAGAAGTCCACTGACAGGAGAAGGTTGACACAGACATCATGACCGATATGAACTCAACCAGAGAAAACAATACTCCAGAACATAACGGTCTTTTCCAAGGCTGGAGAAAAACCAGAGTGATCGGTTTTGTCTCTTGACCTGGACATACCAACGGGTTTACAAAATTTATGAAAACCCTTTTTTCAGACAGATTCTAATTTCCAAGTTGTCAAAACCCAAGTTCACTTTCCTCTGGGGAAAGGCTAGTTTGGTCCTCTTGAACCTGTTTCCTCATTTGCAAATTAGTCTACATAAAAAACTGTTTTTGCATTCACTTTAATCTTACTTGTGATTTCTTGGTTTAAAATACATCTTCTGCTCCAAGGAATGATTTTAAGGCCCTTATTGAAATTTTATTTTGTTTAAAACTTGCTGGTAGCCAGGAGTATAGTTCAGTGGCATTAGCACCTTCCGGGCAAGTGTACAAGGTTCTGAGCTCAATTTCTAGGGGAAAAAATGAAACTTGCCACTAATGGGGGAAATTGCATAACAATAAATATTCCCAACATATTTACTTCTCATTTGCACAATGTGCTTTTCTGGTAACTTTGACAGACTAAGGCATCTAATTAAAATAATCAATCTAGCTCATTATCAGGTTTATTAGTAATTTATCATTAATTATAATCATTTTAAAAGAAAAAATACAGACAACACAATGTCTTATATACCACTTGACCTTAGATTATTACAGCTTTGTTGATATATAGAGATCTGCTAGTATCACTAATTTTTAAAAATGTTTCCTAATGGAAGAAAATGCAAAAATCTGATCTCTGTTTTAGCAAATTTCTTTAGCAAAGTTTGAATCAGTGTAAGAAAACTCCCAATTACAATTTTAATGGTGTTGGTAAAAGCATCACCAATTGTTTTATTACAAGTTCAGATTACTATATTTTGACAGAAAAAATGAGAAAAGTTCATATTGTGTGACTGATATACATAAAATAGCATATTCAAACCTTGCGCAGTTATATTGAGTTTAGATTACACACAATCTATTCTCCTATGCTCCTTACTATAAAGGAAGGTTTTTGTTTTGTTTTTGCTTTTGTCTTTTTGAGGCAGAACAGAACAAAACAATGCAAGCAACACAGGATTTCAGTACAAGACAACAGGAAATCATAGTAGCGACCATAATGTCTCTTGTTTTCTTCAAAATAGTTGTCCATATCTTCACACACAATGACTTCAAATAAGACAAAATATGTAAAAAACAGAAGAATGAAAGTATTACAGGCCTTCAAAATCAGACAGTAGGAAGATCAACAATGGCTACCATAATGTTTCTTGTACTCTTCAAAATAGCTGTCTATACCTTCATTTATATTGAAATTAAATAATACAAAACAGACTAAAACCAATCAAAACTAAAACTAAAAGCATTACTGTACTTCACAACAAGATGATAGGAAATCAGCAACAGCTACCATAAAGTTTTTTCTTCAAAGTAGCTGTTTATACCCTCACACATAATAAAATCAATTCTTGTAAACTTTTTAGAAGAAGCTCAGCTATTATAAGTTTATACATGTACATCTATACTTTCTGTATTAGAGGGAAAGACAAAACAAATTATGAGAAAAACAAGAAACAAAAGAGACAAATACATGACAATAACAAAGGTCTCCCAAAATAGAGGCTACTTAATGAGTCCAAACCATATCTTACTCATTTGCAGTAAGATCTTTTCCCAAGTTTATGTGATAGCAGATTTCCAAATATTCAGGACACTTAATGTGGAATTCCTTTCTATTTTGATAAGATAGCTAAGTAAGTAGTAAATAGAATATTTTTATATTTTTTAATTTATTAATTTTATTTCTATTTCTACATAATTTATCTTATTTCATTAACATTTTCAATTTGGTCATATTTAGGTCTTTGTGCCAGTAGTTTGTCCTAAATGCTATTATAGTTTATTTTCATATCAACTTGGATAAGTTAAAGTCTTCTGTCTTTTCATTTGAAAGATAACTCCTTTGCAGAATTAATTCTCCACGTATGTAGACTACTCAGTTTTTCTCTTTTATGTGTGTACATGTATTGACTAGTTTTTAATTTAAGAGCTTCATTATACTGATGCAGTATGAATAACTGCTTTGCCTATTATTATAGATATAATTTTTGTTATATTCCTCTAGTGACAAAAGAAAGCCACTATTTAAGTTTTGGCAAAACTGTTGCAATGATTTCCACATGGAAGAGAGGAGGGAAGAAAAATAATGTCTATTTGACTTTAATATTTTGTTGGTCTGATATGATGACACAGATAGGATGATCAGAAATATTGCAATATGAAAGAGTAGGAAATCTGAAAGTGTTGTGAAAATGCTGATGATGATGTTTAAAACGTTTAATGGCATAAATAACAGTTACTTGATAGAATTCTTTGCTCTGCCAATTGGTCAGTGTCATGTCACTGCCCTCCGCTCGTAGTGATTTAGTTTCCTAAAATGTGCAATATATGTAAATTCTCTTTCATTCAGTCCACAAAGGCATTTCTTGCCTGGAAATGGAGCAGCCAGCTCCTCAAAGCAAACCATATAATGATGGAATAAAGACTCAAAAGCAGAGTTTCTATCTTGCAGAGGGGTGGGGTTATTTTTTTTTTCTCCTTCATTAATTCCAACAACCCTTGCTTGGAGTGACTCTCCATGTCTAGTAAAGACGTATGATTTTCATCTAGTAGTATTAGTTTTACAAAGATGTCAACTAAAATATTAATTGTGGTTAACTACTTTTATTTTAGAAATTTTTAAAATATTACATAAAATCAAAGATATGTATTTTACTGAGAATAAAATATGAGGACAACATATAAGTACAACAATATAAAAGGTCAAACATTGAGAAGAACAGCATTATTCCTGCAGCAACCTGCAGTGTTTTGCCTGCAGTTATTAAGCATATTTTTCCTATCAGGGTCTGTTAGGAAGATGAGGAGAGCCAGGTTGTCTGTTTTAAGTGAGCATCACATGCTATGGTACCTTCAGGCTTGGCATACACAGGCTGAATTGGTTTATCTCCTGGACAGAGCCTCCATATGCTGGCAAGCCTTTTTTCATCATTCAAGTCACAGTCATCTGAGATCAGGGAAGGGAAATCTCACAAAATCCTGTCATTTGTTTTCCTTCAGTGACACCAATACCAAGGACATATTAATGCAAGCCTTCTGATGTGGGCATTACGAGTTCTCATAAAGATGTGAAGTACAAGAAAAGATGCCACAATAGCTAGCAGAGCAAGAAGGGCTTGTGAACAGTCAAAATGCCTGTCACTCAGCATGCTGAAATCTGGTCTCTGCTGTGACATTCTGCAGTTTAAATTTAGTTTATTCACTCTTCAACAAAATAGAGGAAAATGCCTTCCTCAATTATTTCCTACTCCATTTTTTGTGTATTTTCGAACAAAGTATATTCAAAACCTCAGGAAGCTAGTTGAATAGTGTAGACAAGATTCATGTCCACTCAGAATGTGATCTCATTGGTAAATAGGTTTTTCGCAGATGTAATTAAGGCAATAATCACAATGAGATTAACTGGAGTGTGGTGAACCCTATATCAGATAACATAGAAAGACCCAGAGCCTGGGAGAGAAGACAGAGATTTTAACCATACTGCCACATGGGGGACCTGCAGAGATATCAGAAGTTGAAAGAATCATGGAAGGATCCTCCCTCTGAGATTTTGCAGGGAACACAGATCTGCTGACACCCTGATTTTAGAACTTGAAACCCTGAAACTGTGAGGAAATAAATTAACATTGTTTTAAGACAGTAGATTTGTGGAAATTTGTTATAGAGAACTAATATGATAGAAATATACCACTTAATATATACTACTAATTAATTTGTTGCTTTAGGTAATATGACTTTCATTAGACTTTATCACTATGTTTTGTCAAGATTGACAAAAGTAGGTGGATGCTCATGCAGAGTTTTCTTTCCTTTGAAAATTTGCTTTATCTGAGAGAAACATTCCTAAATCACTGGTTGTCTGAATCAACCATACTTTTTTCAAAGATTTTAGCCTCATTTATTGCCTTCTGCCTCTTATTGTCTAGTGATGTTACTTCTTTCACTATCAATAGTTCTTTTTCTATCATGGATTTGTACTGTCTTCAAAACACTGGGTTAAACTGATTCTATATCTAGAAAAGGTTAAAAAAAATCATCATTAGATTTCTATTTGAAAGGCTTTTAGCTTATCCAGTGTGCTGTAACTTTTTTTCCTTTTATTAATGCCTAAAAGAATTTCAAAAAACTTTATGTTCCTTCACACAGTGTAGCCACTATAAGTTGCAGCTATAATTTTTTGTCATAAATTGAAATAATTGTAGAATGAAATTTTTAAAGCAAAAAGTAAAAATATGTCTGGTCACAAGATTCTAAGGGTTAAAACTTTCTTTTGGATTGATTTTTCATGGTAATAATTTGTGAGTACAGAATTAAACAACATAAATACTATCATCAAAACAAATGCAAAGATGTATAAATAATCAAATAAAATAAAGAGATGTAATAGGAATAACAGATTAATCATACTGCATAAACACTATTGCACGAGGGATTCCAAACTTTGCCAGTGCCACTGACTCTTGTGAGGAGTCCCCTGAGGTAGGCAGGCAGCCTGCTCAGGCCTTAGCAGTGTCTGGAGACAGAGTCAGCTGGGAACTCAATCCATGGTTGTATCCCAACAGTTCTCAAGGTTCACACTGGCACTGTGGCTCAGGTCACCCTGTACAACAACCTTAACAACTAGTGCATTAAAAGCATTTAGACATAGATTTTTCTGTCATAAATAAGCTCTATGCTTTGCTTCAATATATGTGAACACTCTGCCATTTCTTCTATGAGCAAGAATATTTGTAAATACAGGGAAAAGTCTCTAGTTGCAGACACTGAAAAGAAATTGCTTGAAAAAGAATGTAGTTTTAGAAAACGGGTCTTGAAATCTCAAAAGTTGGTCTTTTTGGGACCCGAAACTCTCAGACCCGTAGAGTGGCCTGGGCTGTTTGGATCGAAAATCTGCACAGACCTGCATATCAGCAGGACTCTTTGGGGCTGGTAGGCCCGCCCTTCATCCACAGGGAACTGCCTGGAGATCGGCATCTGGGCCAGGTCTGTTTGGGCCCATAGCCCCGCCCTTCACCCCCAGGAAGTCTCCCAGAAAGCAGCATCTCAGGCTGTCTCTTTGGGACCTGAAACTCTCAGACCCGTAGAATGGCCTGGGCTGTTTAGATCAAAAGTCTGCGCAGACATGCATCTCGGCAAGACATTTTGGGGCTGGTAGGCCCGCCCTTCATCCCCAAGGAACTGCCTGGAGATCGGCATCTGGGCCAGGTCTGTTTAGGCCCGTAGCCCCACCCTTCAACCCCAGGAAGTCTCCCAGAAAGCAGCATCTCGGCCTGTCTCTTTGGGACCCGAAACTCTCGGATCCACAGAGTGGCCCGGGCTGTTTGGATTGGGAATATTGTGGAGACTGGCATCTTGGCCAGGTCTGTTTGGGACCGAGAACTTTGCAGAAACCAACATTCTGGCCTGACTCTTTGGGACCTGTAGGCCCTTCACTCGCAGGGAACCTCCTAGAGACCTGCCTGGGACAAGGCACGGAGGCCTGGCTGGCCTGACATTCCACAGGCTCCCGGGGGGCCACACCCAGCATTTGCCTTACAACTTAGGGAGCCAGGAACCCACAGAGCAGAGTTAGGACCCTGTGAGGAAGCCAGGAGCCTGTGGGGGAGCCACTGTCCCTCCAGGAACTGAGGGTGTAACAGGTAATTTGCCACATAAGCAGAGAAAGATTTGGAACACTGCTCAAAGTAAGGAAATACAGAAAAATGACAAAAGGAAAGACCAAAAGGCAGGCTCAAAGCCCTAGCCCTCAACCAAGAAAGCTTAGAAACCATGTACCTAGAAGAAAAAAGAAGTCATACACCTGAAATGTCTGAAATGATATCAAATGAAATGAATATGCAAATAGGGAAAGCTATGGAGAAATTCAAACCAGAAATACTTGCCCAGGAAAAAGAAGAATTGATAAAAACAGTGAAAGAAATAGTGAATGCATCTAGTGAAAAAACAGCAAAAAAATTAAAGGAACAAAGCAAACAGATAGAATCCCTGAATGAACAATATAAGAAACAAACAGAATGCATAAAGCAGATTCAAAGAGATATACAGGAAATCAACAATTCTATTGAAAGCTGTAAAAACCACCTCAATGACAGTGAAGATAGAATTTCAGACCTCGAAGATAAGATTGCAGCCAGTGAGCAGGAAAGACAAGATCTTTTAAAAATAACAAAGAATCAGGAAATAACAATTCAACACGTGCAAGATGATGCAAAGAAAAATAACATAAGATTAATAGGGGTAAATGAAAAAGAAGGGGACAGCCCAAATGATATCAAGAGGATATTTACAGAAGTAATAGCTGAAAACTTCACAAACATGAGAAGAGAAACAGACATCTGGATAAGTTAAGCATATAGAACTCCAAACAGCCATAACCAAAATAAAACTACACCCAGACACATAATAATCACCATCCCAGAAATCCAACATAAGAATAGAATACTAAAAACTGTTAGAGAGAAAAGAGAGATCACCTATAAAGGAAAACCTATCAGAATCATGGCAGACTT
>PVJX010013022.1:0-48608 GCA_004027295.1 Dolichotis patagonum | reverse complement strand
TGTTGCCCCTCTGCCATGTGCCAACCTGCCTTGGAGCCAGCTGATGGGAGCAAACTGGGAGCTAAATAAACATTTCCTCCTTTAATTTTGGGTGTCAGGTATTTTGTCTCAGCAATGAGAGAAAAGTAACTAAGACATTAAGTGACTTAAAGAGATTGCCATCAGCAAGAGAGGTGAGGGAAACTATGTGAAAGATATGCTAATTGAATTGGACCTTAAAAGATGGATAGGATGCAATTATTTAAAAAAAAATAAGTGCATTTCGGCAAAAACTGGGCAAAGGCTAGATACAGGAAACAATGTGAAATTAGCCAGAATTGGGGGTTCATGTAGAAAAGCAGTAAAAATTAGGCTGCTAAGTAGTTTGGAAGCAATTAGCAAGCTGAAGGCCCAAAGGTCTAGAGCAGGGGAACAGCACAAGCTCTGTGTTGTAACAGGCTAGAGAACCCAAGATATAAAAAAGATGAGTGAACCAGGGCAAGAGACACCAGTGTGGTGCCTATTGCAATATTCCAGGGGACAGGATGGTTTGAACCAGGACAATGGCCAGAGATGTGTGAGTGCTCCTGCAGCAATGATAGGAGTTATTGCTGTGGTTAGATGGAGTGGCAATAGAGAAGAAAGAAGAATGAAAGCACAATGGCAGTGATGATGATGGTGTGATGGTGATAGTGATGGTGGTGATGGTGGTGATGGTGATGGTAGTGGTAGGGTGGTGGTAAGGTAATGGTGGTGATAGCAAACAGTATTCCTTGGCTTTAAACTAGGCCAAGCACGTTATATGCATTATTTTAGTCTTCACAATGCTATGAGGTAAATCCTATTATTTCTCCCATTTTAGAGTTGAGAGAACTGAGGAACAGAAAGATGAAGTAACTTACACCAAAAGAACCTTGATGACTCTTTAGAAAATAATGAATCAAAGGAGACTTAGGAAAGAGGAAGAGATCACTAGTGTGCACACTGAGTTAAAGTTATCCAACTGTATGAATTTAAACCTCCACTAGCAGTTTGAATATGTTCCTGCCAAGCAATCTTACCTCCATTTTCTTAATGAGCATAGACAAGGTGAAAAATCCCAAGCTTTCATAAATCAGGATAGATTATCTGGACCACTCCCCCATCCACCATGCCTGTCACTCTGAGATAAAAGGAAATTAGATTCATCTGATAAGCGTTGTTTTTCACGAAGTAATGTGGGATGTTTTCCCAGTACCCTGTGGTCATCTAGGTATTTGCAAATTGATTTTTTGATGATTTGTTCCAGTGATTTTCCAAATATTCAGTGTTTTTCCGAGTTAGATTTATTATGTGAGTGAGCTAAAATTCGTGTTTTCCTTCCCTTTCCTGCATCGATATGATGTTTTAACGCTGCATTTATTCACTCGTGTGCCGCATCAGGCGTACCCCAGCACATGCACACAGATCTATGTGACTGTAAGTTCACTGACTGAAGGAGGTAAGAGTCTTTATGCAGAGCCCTTCGGAGTTTGACCGTATTCAAAGGCAGACGTATACTGAGAAATATGATCAGTTCAAATAACCCAAATCATTCTTCACTCTTTAGAAATGTTCATACAATTCATTTTTTAAAAAAATTGGGCTCTGCATCACTCATTAGTAGAGCACTTGCCTGAGTTTGATTCCCAGCACTACGCACACACAAGCACATACACTTATGCAAAAACATTTCAACCAAACGATTACTGTTGTATTCATGTTGTGAACACTGACTCAAAGCAAGATATAAAAGAATTTTTAAATGTATCTCTTCTCTACTCAGTTTCCTTCTCTGAAGCCCAGATTTGGAGGGAGTGGAGTCTAACTAGCATTCCATTTTAGTGAGTGGGTGTGAGTACAATCTACAGTAGTGTGCATATTGTTTGAGTGTGTTCCCTAAGAATTCATGTGTGAAGCTTAATCCCCTTTGTGAGGTGCTAAGAAGGTAGAAACAGTGTAACTCTGGCTTTTAGAGGTGGAGCTTTTGTGAGGTGACTAGGGTTAAATAATACTGTCAAAGTGGAGTTCCAGGATGGAAACCTGATGTCTTCATATGAAGTGGAACACAGGTGCCCTCCCTGTCTCTTGCCATGTGATACCCCGCATCACCTTGGGACTCTGCCAGCAAAAAGGTCTCTAGGCCAAGGCTGGTTGGTGAGGCTGCCCCATCTTGGTCTTTCCATCTTCAAAACTATGGATAAATAAACCTCTTTTCTTTATTTTGCTGAAGTTTTTAGAAAGTTTTTAGAACACGGACTAACAATCTAAAGTTGATTACGACTAGCTAATGAGAAAAATAAAATCCCAGAATAGACCTTTCATGGTAAAATGAAACCCTTGGTTAAAAAATTCAGCTCAATAGTCTATGAATCTAAAGAAGACCCTACGGATTGATTAATGAAAATTATAGCAAAGGGGGTTGTGCAAAATAGAATTTAAGTAACCCTCTCCCCATAAATAAGCCTTTCATTCTTTTAAGTATGTATTTTTAGAAGTATCATCTCTGCTCTGAGATGACTAAATACTACAACATGTAAAGAACATTTTTGTCAAATCTATGAAACCAAAAATGTATTTTATGAAAATGAATGATTAATAGGATAAACAGATCTGACAACCTTCACATGAATAGAACTCATTTGCCATCAGAAAGCAGGTATATTAGTCAGTTTCTCCACTGCTGTGACACACTACCCAATATTCACACCGTGAAGGAGGGAAGGTTTGATTTAGTTCTGGACTCAGAGGATTCAGTCCATGGCTGGCTGGCCCCAAGGCAGGAACACCATGATGCAAGGGCTTGGCGGAAGAAAGCTGCTCAAACTATGGCATCCAGGAAGAGGACAGAGAGGGAAGGAGCTGCACACAAGGCGGCGGCCTCCAAGGTCATGCCTCCAGGACCCACCTCAGCCCAGACTCACAGACTAACAACACATTCAGCCATGTACTCCTCGCTAGATTAATCCACTGATAGAGGCCCCGAGATCCAGTTAGCTTTCAAAAGCCCCACCTCTGCACACACGAGCCTTCTGGAGGACATTTTAGATCTATACCATAATACTGTAAGTTTTAAAACAAAACATACACAGCTCTTGATTGGCAGTGCTTTTCATCAGCTACCCTTGTTGCTTTTGCCCAGTTAGGCCCAGGAGTACTGAGGACTGTTATTGTTTCCACAAACCCTAAAATATAAAACTCTAAAAACTCACTTTATTAAACATCCTGCTAATAAAGTGTTATCAGTCTCCTATGGGACCCCAGGAGGGATAATTATAACAGTGTCTAATAATAAAATAAGGAATACGTTGAAAAAGGTGTGCTAAGTATTTCCCTTCATTCATAGTAACTGGTAAATAAATATTATCTATTTTTATTATTAGGATTTTTATTGACTAGTTGTGCCTTATTTGGTTGAATAACACAGATTACTTACCGATTGATGAATTGGTTCTCAAAGCTCTTTACTGAGAATGTTGTCTTTTTGAGACAGGGTTTTACTATGCAGTTCATGGGGGCCTTGGGCTCACTTTGTAGTCCAGGCTGGTCTCGAATTTGCAGCGATCCTCTTGCCTCAGCCTCCCAGGTGCTGGGATTACAGGAATGCGCCACCACGCCCGGTTTATTGAGAATTTTGAAGGCTGAAACTTTTTTCATGAAGGATAGGTTTTATGTCCTTTAAACTCCACAAAGACTTTAAAAAGAAAGCAAACTTGAAAGTTATATGGACGCCATTTTCATAGCCTTTGCTCAGTGTTAACGGCAGTCTGAGAATGAACCCGGTAAATTCAAACAGTTCAACATGAATGGGAAACAACCGCGACCCCTAAACGCCCTGCAGTTTTCTCTGTTGGCAGATGTTTGATGGGTAACAAAATAAACGCCTGGAGCGCAGGATGCATTTGTTTGGGTAACACTAGAAACTCACACACAGCAACTTTGAGATTCCTAATTCTAGTTATATAATGAGTGCTTGAAGTGTTTTTGTTCCTGTTGTCCTCACCGCTTTCAATCAGACTTGTCAAATATTTCAGAGTATGAAAAGACATGTTTGTAATAACTTATTTTTCTTCCTTCCCTTTTCTTACCAATTGCAGACTCACAGGGAGATAGATTTGTGGAGATGAGGAAAGACCGGAGAAAAGGAGGAAAAGTAGTAAAAAGGACAAAGAGGCAACATATATGTACCGGTGTCCCGCGATGAATATATTCATTTTGTCTAGCAAACATATACCAATAAAGCAATTTTTAAAAAATAGTAAACAGCAGATTGTATACTAAACTACACTGTCTCTCATGCGTTGTTTAGAAATCTTGCTATTTTCAAAGAAAAATTTTAAAGCCCTATAATATCAAAAGTTGCATCTTTTCTTTTTCTTTCAAAAGAGGAGCACTTTGTGGTCCTTTGCTTCATATCCACATTTGAAGTAGAAATTAAGGACAAGGAACCGGCAAGAACGCACATCATAGCACACAGCTGCCGGGTTCCTGCTT
Organism: Dolichotis patagonum; assembly: GCA_004027295.1. Taxonomy (NCBI): domain Eukaryota; kingdom Metazoa; phylum Chordata; class Mammalia; order Rodentia; family Caviidae; genus Dolichotis; species Dolichotis patagonum. The sequence goes on along the minus strand of PVJX010013022.1, from coordinate 44,117 downwards.
TGCTTCCCCTACACCAAGTCCCAAATTCAAACGCTAGCTTCACATTCTCTGCTGTGAGTTACGCTTGTCTCCTGCCTGCAGCTTAAGGTTCTGATGGTTTGACACGGTCTATTTCGGGCCCATTCTGCGGCAGCCACTCTTGAGAGGAGTTTACAAGATTTTTCTAAAAACACGTTTCACGTAAATTTGTAAACTCCCTGAAAATGTTGGCGTTCCCACACCGGGAGTCGAACCCGGGCCGCCTGGGTGAAAACCAGGAATCCTAACCGCTAGACCATGTGGGAGACGACGAGAGCCTCATCGAGATCTGATAAATTGAGTCTTTCTCCACCGCTTCCGCTCCCTCCGCCCCGCCCTCTCGCCAACCCAAAGCTTCCTTCTGCGCATGCTCGTACCGTGCAGGGTTTAACCCGTGTGCGGCCTCACGCGGAGCAGTCTTCGCGGGAGTTAGTGACCCCTGCTTTATGTGCCCTCGGGCCGTTTGTAATCTAATCCGGTCTCCTGGTCCTAGATTCCACGTCGACACTGACGCGGACGCCAGATTGGATGCGCGATTGTTCATCATTCCTCTCTAGAACCCCTGCAGAGCACAAAAGGCCTGGTGTTGGACGGGTGGCGGCTCCCCTGTGCCGCCCCGCGCCTAGCCTGGCGTCCATCCTCCTCCTCGCCCTGCCCAAGACCGGCCACAGGCACCATCCTGTCCCCAGAAAGTTGATCTTTTCTCTGAAGAAACAGAAACCGAACTGAGGACTGCCTGGAAGCCCGGAACACTCCAGGCTCTGTTGACTCAAGGGCTCAAGGCAGGGTTTGTGTCCCTGAAAGCTGTTCGTGGTGGTCTGTGAAGGCAGCTTTCACGGGTGGAAATTCCTTGTGGCTTCCAAACCTTTCCTTCACTCCTTCATTGTGTGCAGTTTATGCTGCAGCATAAATTTGTGTGTGGATTAGGGTAGCACAAAGAGCCACTCATTCGGACTGGCCGATGTGCAAGAGCCGTGTCTTCATGCACCCTGTGGCTTGTGCTGCACACAGTCGTTTTTATTAGCAACAGACACTTTGGCACCCCTTAAAAGCTAAGATCCTCTTGCTCCCCACCTGCCACAGGGACTTGGAAAGTCCTCGCTACCCCTCTAACTGAAGCTCTCTAAGGCTGCCGTGTGGCACCGCATCAACATCAAGAGGTGGGAAGAGGACAGAGCCCAAACAGAAACTGCTTTGCCGCGGGCGTGGAAGCTCCCTGGTGGGAGTGAACCAATGCAACAAAAATAAGGCTTAAGGTCCCTCTGGAAGCACTGACTGCAAACCTGTAATGCATGTTGGGCGCTTTTGATTATTCTCCTGCCCAATCCTCATGACATGTACCTGTGAGGTTGATAGGTCTCATTCACATTCTAGGTGGATCTTCCTTAAAGGTGTATTATCTTTTAACAGTTCCACATGTATGTGTTTTTAATCCGTGAGTCAGCAGCTTTCCTTCAGAGAACATCTGCTTTGGACACTGAAAACATCCTCTCCAAAACCAACCTCAGCAATTACAGGCTACCCGGCATCTGTGCCTTTCAATTTAAGGACTCATTTTATACATACTTTTAACTCTTGCATTTCCATGTGGTGGTAATTCTTTTTTTAAAGCATCTTACCGGTTTTAAAGGTTAAAGTTCTCAGTGTAACTTGCACGTTGGAAGGGCACCCTCCTTAGGATGTAACCAAAATGCAAGTTTACATTTTTTTTTTTTTGCACTTTCCCCAAACTGGAATTTCCATTTTTGTTTTTACTGAAAGAAAATTTGAACAATAACAGAAAACCTCATGATCTCAGTAAATACTAAAACCCAGTTGAGAATAATATGCTATTTAATAACTCAATTATAGATAGTTTTTCTGTCACCATTCTGGATCATTTTTCTCCTACTTTCAACCCTGCCACCTCACTCCCAGTTTGGGCATGATTTCAGGCTAGAAGCAGAGGTTGCTGGGTCTAGCTTTTGTTGGCTCACAAGAGCCAACTGTGGGCTTCTCTTCCTGACTCTGTTCCATGACATCATGTCACTGAGAGCATTTATACCATGGAAATTGGAAATTGCTACAAAATGGGGTTTTTTTCCCCCCTTGGAAAAATGAGCTGGTCAAAAAATAGTAATATGCCACTTAAATATTTATCACAGCGGGGCTGATTATCTCCTCACTTCTTTCTTTGGCCTTCCTCTCTTGGAGGCTCCAGGGCCTTCCAAGATTGGAGTATAGGAAGAGAAGGAGAAAGAGAAGACAAAAGGTCCTAAGCGACTGTTACTATCCGGAATCACCTTCCTGCTTTCTGGGTTTGCACTTGTTTTAGGGTTGACTTTGTTTACTCAGTATACTTGCTTAGGCCCCATTGCAAGGAAGCTAGCAATGTTTGGCCTCAGACCAGTGGTACCAGTGTCACCGGTAGCTTTGTTAGTTCACATCCCTAGCCCCACTTGCCAAATGAGACTCCCAAATGAGACCTTCAGGGACTATGAGTCTGAATTTCAAGAAGCCCTTCCCTGTGAATGATTTCAGTGCCACTAGATTTTGAGAAACACTGACCTATCAGGCTGTAAGTTACTTTCAGTCTCTTAAAAACCCATGATCGCAAAGCTCAAATCTCTGATCAGTTTCCACTACTTTCTTTGTTGCCCAAAGACCTGAAAAAAGATAGCTTCTAGTTGTCTGTTGGCACACCCAGCCCTCTTGTCACTTTCCCTCTGCCTCACGAGTCCCTTTGCTCTGCCTGCCTCTTGCCACATCTGACCCCAACTGCATAGCCTCATGAAACTTCCTCAGGTCCTTACAGTCAAAAGGAACTCCCATTTATTCCAAATGCCAAACCACAGACCTTTGAAAAATGGTGATAGAGACTTTTGCCTTGCCACTATTATTAGTTATTTAATAGGAAGTTATTTAATATGAATAAAAATCAGATTTCATAATCCCCTGGGAACCTAGTCCTGCACTCAATCATTCTGCCAAGTAGTTCTTCCATTTATCTAACTTAAATACTTCCTTCTGTACTTCTGTGTAAAAGCTGAAACCTTTTATCTACCAGTATGAACAAAATGCTCCAGCAGGGATGGAAGACAAAAATATTTTTTACAGTTTAAGCCAGACCAGTAAGTGAACGGCATTTCTTTAGCTCTCTCTCTCTCACACAGGGAGAGAGAGAGAGAGAGAGAGAGAGAGAGAGAGAGAGAACCTTTCTGTTGACACAAGGAACAGTTTTTCTTGTTCCCATGCATCTAAGGCTGATTCTTTCTGGGCAGCTCTCCCATTTTATCCACCATTTGATACTTGAAAAAAACCCAAACATACTGTACTTGCCAAATGTCTACATTAGCCAAAGCGATGTGGGGTGTGATTCAAGCCTGTGCCTGCCAGTCATTTATGGGTAAAGATGGTTTCCATTTCAGTAGGCCAAAGAGTCACCTTTATAAGGGCAACAGAAATAAAGACCAATTAAATTCCACTCTTGCAAGGAGCGCTCCGACCAGCATAGCCTCTCAGCCTTTGGCACAAGGTTAAGCTCAGAGCTCTTCTGTCTCATGCCCCTGCTCACTGGGCGGGGTGAGTCAATCTTCATGGCCTGACACTAGGTTCAGTTCCTAAAACTGGATCTGATCTCAGGGGATCGCTGGGATGACAGTGCTTCCTCAAGAGCTGGTTTAGTTCATATAACTCTGTTCCTCACCTCTATCATAAATCTAGTGTCTCCTCTTTGTCCTATGACTCAGGACAAGCATCCTTGAATGCCTCGCCTTGGGTGAGGGCCTTGTTTAGTGGGTCAGTCTTCCATCCTGCTTCCCTCCTGTGGTGAACTGTATGCTCCCCAATGGCAGAGTCCGGTTCAAGTGCTTTCGTAGCCTCAGCTTCTAGCACAATGCTTAGCACACATAATTACTTCATGAATTGATCTTTTCAACACTTAATAAATCTCAGAGGAATAGTCTTGGCTTCTACCTAGCACCTAAACTGCAAAGCAAACAAGTTGAGAATCTCAGAGGGCCATGATCTTAATATTTGAATAACTACAAGTTAGAATGAGACATCACATGACTGTCTTCTCATACAACCTCACACCACCCCTCGCCCCAGTTTTTCTCCTCATAAGTCTGATAGCACATCTTGCCATACTGTCATCCCACTGACCCTCATCTCCTTTTCCTACTGAAGTCCCCAGACCAGGAGCAAGATGCACTTATCTCATTTTTCTGAAGGGTCACTCTCTATAACGGTGATCCCAGATATTCAGTGACCTGGCATCTTTAAAAACTTACCCATCATCGAAACTTCTTGCTCCATGCTACCATTGCTCAGATATTGAAAACATGGCCTCTAAAATAATTAATTTGTTTTGCCCATTGTGTGCTCAGAAGAAGTCAATTTTTGGCCTTGTATGAGGTTAAATCTACATCTAATTCATTTCTAGCATTCCCACCAGTTCTGAGTTGAGTGACTTTTCTAAACTCATTTTATTCTTTCCTTGTGAAATAATCGATCTCAATTATCATCAGTGGATCTGTGACCAGAGATTATGTCAAGTTCAATGTTCATCATAGCACCCAGTATATATTTGACAGTGCTTGATACAAAAAAATAATAGCTACTACATATAAGATTCACCCTGTGTCATACAATTCTGGACATTAATTTAAACTCCACAATGACCTAATAAGATCAGTACAAATAGCTGTTTTTTTAGATAGAAAATGGAGAGATATGATAGTTAAATAACTTGTTCAAAGTCCAACAAGTTATAAGTCACAGTTGGAGAATTCATATCCATGCATTTTTCTCTGGAATCTGAACTCTTAATGTTGTCTTCATATATCTTAATAAATCTGCCTGTGCTACTACAAACATATTGCATAAAATACGAGGCTGTTATTAATCATATTAATCCCCTCAACAACAATGACAGCATACATTCTGAAGCTTGAGGATATCTTCTACAGAGAAAGAGGAATGTGCTGTGCTCTGGCAAAAATAGACATTTCATGACCCAAGACATCATAGATGTTGATATCAGCACAAAGAAATCATCTGCCCCAATCCCTTCTTCCTCATTAGCTACTATTTTTCACAAGTATTGCAAGCTTTGTGATTGTTCAAAAACAAATGAAGGTTTCGCTCTCTCAAAAAAACATGACCTATGACTTAAGGCAAACATTCTGGACTTCTCTAAGTAGGACTCCATTTCAGGGCCTTTGCACTTGTGTGTGGGAAGAAAGAATTTTCCAGATCAAGGAGTCATCTTTATAACTTGATCTTTCACCTTTGTCAAATCCTTTAGGAATTATTCAGACAAAGAAATCTCATAATTTCTTCCTTAAAGTAAAGACTTGGCCATTCTTCACTGATTAATTAACTGATTCAGGCAGTCACCAAACCAGGCCCAAAGATTCATGAAGCATAACACACTCTCAAAGCTACAACCTACTTGAGAGTCCAGTTAGTGGCAGCTCCATTCTCCCAGTTGGTTTCCATCAAAAACTTCATTCTCATATTCATTCTCTCTCTCTTCCTCCTTCTCTTCCTCCCTCTCATTTCTCTTTCCTTACATCTAATCACTCCAAAAATCTTTTAGACCCAGAATTAGATCTCCCATTGCTGTGGTCAAACCATCATCATCTCTTTTGTGGATTGCTAGAAGAGTCTAACTCCCGCTTCTGCTGCCCACCTGCTTCTGACTGAAGCCTGTTCTCTAGCAGAGGGAATCTGTTAAAACAAAACCAATGTCAGTTCTCCCCTCAAAACCCTCCAGCAGCTTCCCACTCAGAGTAACAGCCAAAGTCCCAGCTGTGCTTTTCAAGGCCCAATACGACAGCCACCTTCCAGTTTGCATTCTGCCTCTTTCTCCTGTACTGGGCTCCAGTTACAGTGCTCTCCTTGTCATTCTTTGTATTTTCTAAGCAGGACCCAGGGCTCTGCACTTTGTATATTCTAAGCAGGCCCCAGGGCTTTGCACTTATGTGGGGAAAGAAAGAACTTTCCAGACCAAAGAACCACCTTCATGGCTTGCTCCCTCACCTTTGTCAGAACCTTTAGCAATTGTCTCCTTGGTAACCTGTAATGACTTAGGTCCAGATGTCCCCCCAGAGCCTCATGCAGTCGTAAGTGGGGCTTTGCCGAGGTGGCTGGATCTCAGCTGTGTGATGTAGGACAGAGGGTGTGTGATTACTAACTTAGCCCACTGGGTGTGAATGATGGGAGTGACTAATGGGAACTCCATGTGGGTGTTAGCCACCCTGAGAACATGTACCTTGGATAGTGGATAGAATATAAGGGAAAGAAAGAGGGCTGCTGTTGTCACTTGCTGCTGTTTGGTTACTTTGCTTCTCTGCTGTCTTACACTTGCCATGAACTGTTTCTCCTCTGCGATACCCCACTGCCATACCTCCCTGCCTTGGAGCCAGCCAGCTATGAACTGAAACCTTTACAAACTGTGAGCTCCTTTAACTTTGGATGTTGGGTATTTTGTCTCAGCAATGAGAAAGGTAATTTAAAAACGTTCCATGTCATGTCTGGTTAGAATTTTAATAACTACCTTTCTTGCTTTATGTTTTCTCCTTAAAACTTACTGACCTTTGACATACTATGGTTTTTTACATATTTATCTTGCTTGTCTGTCTGCCAGAGCACAAGCGTATTTTGTCATTATTCTCAGTGCTGTATCCTTTGCCTTGAGCTAGGCTTGACATTCCATAAATATTTGTTGAACAAACAAATGAGTGGAGATGGTTACACAGGTGACTGCATTCAAGAGCACTCTAAGTAGTACAGGCAATGGTCAGTGTGAGGAGGTGAAGGGTCACTTCTAGGAACGCCAGTCACAGATACATCAAAAAAGAAGTAGGAAGCTAGAATTTTAACAATGAGGAATCTTTGGGGCAGTGTAGTAGTGGAGACAGCATAGCATATGAGTGTATAATGTGAATAAACCCAGGAAGATGGTATGCATACGACATACTAATGGGTGTGGCACAGTCCAGTGTGGTGTCCATGGGAGTTCTTTGAAAGGCACCATTGAAGACTTAAGTCAGGCACAAAGACTGCAGCAAATCATCAAAACAAGTGCACACCATGATCAGGTGGGATTCATCCCAGGGATGCAGGGATAGCTCAACATATATAAATCCATAAATGTAATACACCATATTAACAAAGCCAAGTACAAAAATCATACGATCAATTCAATAGATGCTGAAAAAGCTTTTGACAAAGTCCAGCACCCATTCATGATAAAAACCCTACATAAAACTGGAATAGATAGTCTTTATCTCAACCTGATAAAGGCCATCTATGACAAACAAATAGCCAACATCATACTAAATGGACAAAAACTGAAAGCTTTCCCTCTAAAATCAGGAACAAGACAAGGATGTCCACATTCTCAACTCTTATTCAACATAGTCCTGGAAACTTTAGCCAGAGCAATTAGACAAGAGAAAGAAATAAAAGGAAAAAAGATAGAAAAGGAAGGAGTTAAATTATCATTATTTGCAGATGACATGATACTCTACTTAGAAGACCCCAATAAACTCCACGAAAGACTTCTAGATTTAATAAGCAAATTCCGTAATGTAGCTGGTTACAAAGTCGATGTTCAAAAATCAATAGCCTTCCTATACACAAATAACAAACTCACTGAGAGAGAAATAAGGAAAACAATACCTTTTACAACAGCATCCAAAAAAATGAAATATCTAGGACTTAATCTAAGAAAGGATGTAAAAGACATCTACATTGAAAATGATCATACTTCCAAAACTGTTATACAGGTTTAATGCAATCCCAATCAAAATTCCAAAGTATATCTCACAGAATTAGAGAAAACAATTCTAAAATTTATCTGGAACCACAAGAGACCTAGAATAGCAAAGGCAATCCTGGGCAACAAAGACAAGACAGGGGACATCACAATTCCTGACTTGAAATCATACTATAAAGCTACTGTGATTAAAAAAAAAAAACAGTGTGATAAAAAAAGACCCAAAGATCAGTGGAATAGATGAGAAGATGCAGAAACAACTCCAGACACAGACACACTAAGTCCCCTTATCTTTGACAAAGGTGCCAAACACATTCACTGGTAGAAAGATAGTCTCTTTAATAAATGATGCTGAAAAAACTGGCTCTACACATGCCAAAGATTAAAACTGGACCCATATCTTTCACCATGTACTAAGATAAAATCAGAATGGATCAAAGATCTTAATATTAAAACAGACACATTAAATCTGCTAGAAGATAGAGTAGGTAAAACTCTTGAAGACATTGGTGTAAGCAAAGACTTTATGAACAAAACCCAGGTTGCACAGGAACTATCACAAAGAATCAACAAATGGGATCTCATCCTACTGAAAAGCTTTTGCATGGCAAGAGAAACCACTAACAGAGTGAAGAGACAACCCATAACGTGGGTGAAAATGTTTGCCAGCCCTTCCTCAGACAAAGGATTACTATCCAGAACATGTAAAGGGCTAAAAAAAAAAATCAGTCCTCTCAAATTTAAAGACCTAATCCAAAAATGGGCATCTGAGATTAATATATACTTCTCAGTTGAAGAAATACAAACAGCAAATAAATATATGAAAAAATGTTCAACATCACCAGTCATTTAATAGATGCAAATTAAAATAATACTGAGATTCCACTTCACTTCAGAAAGAATGGCTAGTATCAAGAATAACCAATAACAAATGCTGGAAGAACTGTGGGGCAAAAGGAACCCTCCTCCACTGCTGGTGGGAGTGCAGACTGGTGCAACCACTGCAATGTGGAGATTCCTCAAAAAGCTAGGATTGGATGTCCCGCTCAACCCAGCTATTCCCCTTCTGGGTATCTTCCCAAAAGAATTAAAAACATCATGTCGCCGGGGATTTAGCTCAGTGGCTTAAGTGCCTGCCTGGCAAGCGCAAGATCATGAGTTTGATCCCCGTTACCAAAAAAATAAAAATAAAAACATCATGTCACAGTGATATATGTTCACCCATGTTTACTTTTATTTTTTATTTTACAGAGAATAAAACAAAAACAAAGCAAAACAGAACAAAGCATATTAGAACAAAACAATGCAAGCAACACAGGATTTCAAAACAAGACAACAGGAAATCAACAGTGACTGCCATAATGTCTCTTGTTTTCTTTGAAATAAATAAGATGCACATGTGTAAGCATCATATTGTTTCATTAGTGTGATAAGCTGAAAGAAGAAAACATGTATATGTGTACATGTATGTGTATGTATATAAAAAATAGTTAAGATAGTTATGCTACTGATTTCTCTGAGTTTGCTGAAGAGAAAGATTTGTATTGGTGTTGTTTGGACAATTGAAGACAGATGTCTTGTGTTCTGGGTGAATGATTTGGGGATGACAATATGCAATGTAAGTACCACTGTCACTTCCTGATCGATGTGCTTTGAAATTTTATTGTATGGGGGGTTTTTTGTCGTCTTCTTCTTGTTCGTCATCTTCTTCCTTCTTCCCTTCCTTCTCCTCCTCCTCTTCCTTCTTCTTCTTTCTTTTTATGTTTTTAATAAAATGAATTTGAAAAAAAATACTTAGATCAGGGCCCTGGGACTCTACCTACACCCCAAAGAATGTGGGTTTCATGGGTCAGGATTCCATATCAAGTCTTGTTTCCTACTGACCTGTCCCTTCCATAACCGGGTTATCCCACAACCACAGTGTCAAATAACAGATATGACAACAGGGCATAAGGAAAGTCAGTGCCAGGATGTCTGGTAATCCTATTTCCTTTCACAAAATCTGTTAGCAGCTCACTCTCTGCTTTCTGAGAACAGAAAGGCAGCTTTGATTCAAATATCTGGAGCCAGAACATTAATCAGTACACATAATAGAGTTATGAAAAGCAAATTCAAGGATGCATTAGAATTCCTCTTACCATATATGATTCCTAGTCAAGATATGATGATTTCCCTATACTGTTGTGAGGCATATATTAACTGAAACTTGTCAGGATAGGAAAGCAGGAAAGTGAGTATTGCCCCAAATTTTAAGCAAATGTGATTTTGGGTGGAGGAACCATTCACTAGAACATGCAGGTAATTTCCAAGCAGCTGACAGACAGACAATTCCCTCTCACTAGAAACTACTTAAAAAATAATATCTTTTTTCAGATAGTGTAAAGGGGATCAGGACATACAAATGAGTAGAGGGTAAATCATTTACTGATCTCTGATCCCAGAAGAATTAAATATCCTCTTAGTAATCCTTTTGAAATCAAATGCTCTTCAGACTACATCAGAACAATATCCTTTCTTTCCCTTTGCCTACTCTGTTGGTGTCTGTATTCTTTCTACTGTACTCATAGGAAAAAACAGTATTTCCTAGTGACCCTCAGAAAGCAGAAACTCACGTGCACTGTGGCGAATCCACCTTCTCCTACTAGTTCCCTCGGTAAAATGGAAAACCAAAGATAAGCAACGCTTGTTAAGGCAGAAGCAGAGGTGCAAGGTAGATGCTTTGCTGCAGAATCAGAATGAGCAGCAGGAGTATCCCTACGGAAACCAAGAAGACCAGCCAAACAAGAAACCCAAAGGCTACTCATTCAGAGCTCACTATGGAGTGAGTCAGCCATCATTTGGGTTTGGCTAGAGACCCAAAGGCAGCAGAGGAGTAAGAAGGCTTTACAGGGGAAAGCAGGGGAAGGTTTCAGGCTTGCTCTGTTTAGAGGCTTTTGCATGTGGAAAAGAAGTGGGCGCCTAAAAAGTGGCAGCCTGTGGTATTGGTTTGTGGTATGTCTTTGCCTTTCTCTGGTGGTTCTAAGTTGGAACTGAGGACAAAACTTAGGGAAACTCAGTTATTAATCAAGTCCTAGACATCTGGGCCTATTATATACATTGCCGTTTAGCTTCTGGATTGTTACCGGAGCCAGACACATGACTTCCTCTAAGTCTGACTTATGGCAGGCTGGCTTCCTAAGCTGTTGCCAGTAGGTAAAGGATTGGTTTCCTAGGCAGGTTGCTGCAGATCATGGATCAGAGGTCTGCATTTTGTATGTGATCTGGTTCTTGTCCATTTGAACAAATAGTCTCTCCTTTTCAGGACAACACACAGTTCATCTCTTTAATCCTTCCTTCAGCTTGCTAGCCTGGGCCGCTCAAAGCTGAATCCTTCCTTCGTCTTCCCTATAACAACCCTCTTGTCTTGTCTGTTTGAGCAAGATCTCTCCTTTACAGTTAAAACCACTTTGAAATTACCTCCATGTGGTGTCTAATGATTGGCTCAAGTGCCCTAGTTCTTTTTTTTCTTTCTACATGTTTAAATGTCATTTGTTTATTTACATCACATGGTATTGACATAAATAAAAGTGAGTATGTTCATTTCCCAACTGTTGAGAATAGTGCCACATAAAAAGAGAGGTATTTAGTAAATGGTTCTGAGTGATCAACATATACCTCAGCAAAATTGAGAGCAACTCCAGCCAACTATTTAGAATAGTTTCAGATAACCTATTGTCATAGTCTGTTTTCTGTTACTATAAAAAAGTGGCTTTGCTTACTATAAAACAGTGAGATATAGATAGATAATAGGTAGATAGATAGATGATAGATAGATAGATAGATAGATAGATGATATATATGACTGTGGATCAAAAATATTCAGGGAGAAAACTGTGTGAGTGCACTGAATATGTATAGAGACCTAACAAATTTTGTCATTATTCCCTAAACAATGAAATGACTATTTCCATAGCATTTTTATTATGTTAGGTATTATAAGTAATTCAGAGATGATATAAAGTATATGGGAGGGCCAGGGATATAGCTCAGTGGTGTAAGTTTCTGCTTGGCAAGCACAAGGTCCTGAGTCCAATTCCTGGTACAGAAGGAAAGAAAGAAAGAAAGAAAGAAAGAAAGAAAGAAAGAAAGAAAGAAAGAAAGAAAGAAAGAAAGAAAGAAGAAAGAAAGAATATGAGAGGAAGTGTATGAGTTATGAGTAAATGTATGTTGTATTACAAGTAGTCTAGGAATGATTTATAGTACAGGAGGATGTGCATACTATTTTGTATAAGGGATTAGAAAATGAAGATTTTGGTATTTAAAAGGATCCTGGGACCAATCTCCCTTAGATACCAAGGGGTAATTGTATATAGATCCTAATTAAGTTAAATTCCCACTTATGATAACTAATAAACTAAAAGCCACATTGTAGTAACAAAAATGAAACAGACCTTCCATAGTCACAAATTGGAACTATAAAATAACCTGGATATAATAAAAGCTAATGTAACAGTATCCCACGATGACAATAATGACATAATAAATACAATGAGCAAAAGAAAAAACCCTAGAAGAACATAAACTTCTGAAACACCTCAAATCTGCAATTATTCACCATGAATGTTTGATGTGGCTCAAGCTTTTGTGCAATACTCCAGTTCTAGCACCATAATTAAGTTCCATCCAATTAAAATAAATGGACTTTTGAAAAAAAACTGCCCATAACGTTGAAATACTCATATAGTGTGTTATATATTTATAGTCGTATATATTGCTGTTCTAAACCATTGTTCTCTGTTGAAATTTTTTGTGTAGTTTATTTGGATTCAAATTCTGGAATCAAAAAGTGTGGTCAGGAAGATTAACATCAAATCTTCGGGCATCAAACTCATGACCTTGTGCTTGCCAGACAAATGTTTATGCTACTGAGCTAAATCTCCAACCCATCAACACCAACAGTTAAGACTGTAAAACCACTCCATTAATTTCATAAGCTCTTCGTTTCACTCTCTGTTCTCTTTCTCTCCTCTGATCTTTTGAATTAGAAGTCCCATCACCTCCCTGGAACTTAGATAAGGTCCAGTGGGAACAAACATCACTTCTCACTTGCATCATGCTGTATAACGTACAAACCAGCTCATATACCAAAGCCATGTGGGTTACATATCATGGATGAGACACAATCAAATAGCTGCTATGTTTTAGTTCCTAAAATTTATCAGTCACTATTAGGGAGAACAGACACAGGAATCTGCACCCATTTTATGACAAGCCCATAAAATTGCATGTAATCTATCAATGATGTCAATGGGCATATCTGCCTGGATTGTGACAACATATTTTTTCCTCCTCTATCCAATATGCCCTGCAAAGTAGGCCAGGTAATCATCTGTGATGCTGAGTGATAATACAGTATCATAGGATTTCCAAATTGGCTGTCCATACTATTTCCCTCCTTGGCCCTTAAGTTCAAATTAATACTGGAGACCTTCAGGTAGCCTCCCCCCCTGCCTCCGAGGGCTTGGATCATTCCCTCTTCTCACTTTCTAAGCTCTATTCAGACAGGCTTAATTAAAATCCCAGCCAGTTATTTCAATCCTCGGTGATGCTGAGGCTGGGACTCTAATCCATACAAAAGGGAGAAATGGGGGAAGACAGGAAAGCTACTAGCTTTCTGGTCCTGTGAGTGTAACTGACTACAACAGCTCGCAGCAGCAGCAGTTGGCTACACTAGCACCAGTTGCTTTCAGTTTTTCCAGCAGTTCTGGAACCAACCTCATTAAACAGCCTCCCTACACACACACACGCACGCACGCACGCGCGCACGCACATTCAGAGACACCGGCACTAACTGATCAGCACCCACTCATCAGAAGTCTGAGTGCCAGCTCCAGGCTTCCCTTTATGGTCCTGAGGCCCAGGAAGAACCAAGCAGAACCTCCCCTGGCGCAGAGGTCTGGGTCCCAGCTCTGCAGAGGCCTGATCCAATCTCTCAAGTTTCAAAAAAATCCTATCCTCTTACTTTTGCTACTCCTAGGGACAATTCCTGCTTTCTGTTCCTTGATCTCTATGACACCTGAGTGTCCCCTCTTTGCATTTTATCTTTCTTAATATCTAACAATTCTGTTGTCTTAAAATGACTGTTGTGATTTCTGTTTCCTAACTGTACTCACGCAGTACAAGTCTAAAAAAGGATCCTCTGGTTCCATATCTTTTTTTTTTCTTTTTTGGTCCTGTACTGGGGATTGACTAGGACCTCAGACATTTCTAATCAAATTGTCCACCACTAAGCGACATCCTTGGAATTTTTAATTTTAATTTTGAGACCTGGTCTTTTGCTAAGGGGCCCGGGATTGCTGAATTTGTGATACTCTTGCCTCAGTCTTCTCGGTAGGTGTGTGTGAAGTATCAATACTTCTTTAAGAAGCAGACATTTGTTGCTATCTTCCAGGATATCTTATATATCTCTATGAATTCATGCTCCAGGGACTGGTCCTTAATATGCTAGACTCAAAAATTATGTCAGCAAATAACAAAAACAAATTTATCTCTCTTGTCATTGTCCCAAAATTGGGACAATGTCATTGTCTTTTGACTGTAACCATGAGTTATCCTGCCAGTTTCATAGATGCTGGAAGACACAAAACCTTTGGGTAAGAATTCAGTTCCTCGTTCTTTGTTAGGTGCCTTGGGATGGTCTATGTCTGAGGTACTCAAAAGTGTGGTCCCAGAACCACAGCAGGCAGCAGTGGGCATCTCCTGGGGCCTTATTAGATATATATGTTTTCAATCTGCACTCAAAACCTTTGAATCAGAAACTGGAGAGGTGGAGCCCAGCAAGCTAAACTCCAACAAGAAAGAATTCCTTGATGCCTTCTTTACACACACGCAATGGTTTGCATCAATGTTTCTCTGTCTGAGCATTCTCATCACCACTGTACTTTAATATCTATAAAAATCAGATTCTCAGGGCAGCACTTGTGAATCTGTACTCAAATGATCACCCTAGTTTTGAATCCATGAGTCTATATCAAAAGTAATATAGTGCCTGATGTGGTAAGCAATTTCCAAATGCCATTTGTCTTTACCAGTTAAGTAGGGTAATAAGTACCTCAGGCTCTACAAGCTAGTTCAGCATAGTAGGTCACTGGCTTATGAACAAGTTCCATTTTAGGAGAATGTTTGTAAACTGTATTGTTTGTAGTCTGAAAAAGTGAATCTTACATACCTTTGGCACAAATATACAATGTAAAGCATAAAAAGACCAAATACATACAAGTACGGTAAGTTCCCAACTGTACTTTATTACTGTACAGGAAGCACACGGCCCACAGCTGTGACAATGTCTGACAGACATATGAACTACTTGCCCATTTTGCTCATATCTACAAATTTTTGTAATGTGAGGTCTGTTTTCACATGGTATGTGTGAAAGTTTGCAACTCAAATATTTGTAAGTTGGAAACTTAGATGTACATAATTTGATGGACAGTTTCCATTTTCTTAGCACTTTGATTTTAAAATAGTCTTTCAAAAAAGATTTCTTACTTTGACATCTCTGTCAAATGTGTTTGTTTCAGCCTCATATCATGTCAGTCACCACGAAGTGTATATTTAATGAGTGATTATAAAATTTAAGTCATGTTAACTCTAGCCTAAACTTCTATTCTGGAAATCATCTCCAAGTTTTAAAATATCAGAAAAGTGTCCCGTCTTCTAATACAACTCTGTATCCAATTCAGAACTGTTTTTGTCACTGTAAAGAAATAGGTTTTCTATCATAGTGATTCAGCATTGTCTTAGATAAGTATGCAAACAAATGAGTGAAATGAAGATAATACCATTTAAAAACAGAAAAACCTCCAAAACTAAAAAGAACAGATAGTACATTAGATTCTTTACTATCCAATATCATTTTCAAAAATTTTCCCATCTTAGGACTTTCTTATATCCTCAGATTTTTACAGCTCATCTGTAATTTAAGTTCTTAAGCAAGATAACTATGTATGACTTACTTTCATCAAGATATAAGAAGGTCACAGACCCAGGGAAGAGAAAAAAATAAATGGCTATTTTGACTTTTTTTTAAAAAAAGGTTTAATTATTGCTTAGGATGTCTTCAGACAATTTATGGTCAGGACCAGCAATCTTTGATTACATAAAATCTAAATTCATTTAGTGGTTGCTCTTACCACTTCAATAAAACAAACAAGAAACTTTAGTAATTTTAGGGAAATGGAATGGAGCATAAGAAAAAAGAAAAAGTGGCCTTGATTAAGTTACTCTACCCCCAGAAGATATCGAGAAGAAATCACTAACTATAAAACTGCATAATAGTAATGGATTATTTTCTATGGTATCAGAAAGAAAGAGAGAAACGAGGGGAGGAAATAGAGAAAAGGAAATGAAAAGAAAAAAGAAAACCTTTTGTAGAACACAAAACCTGGAAGTCAGTATCAAGATAAATGATTTTCCCTGAGGAAGTAGACTAGAGAAAAAAGAAGTCTGAGGCCTCTTGTATAGTTCTATAAAGAGGAACTTTTTTTAAAAAAAGTGACAAATTCCTGTCTCATGCTATACACAAAAAAGACTAAAATATAATATTACAATATAAGGAGAAAATATATATACTTGGGAATGACAGCCCTAAAGCAATCCAAGAAACTGAAATAAACCCTTACCAAAATTTAAAACATTAACAAGAGACTAAAATATTTAACAAAAGATTGAAATCTATAGCAAAGTGTTTACCCAAATCAAAAAGAAAAAATATAAACAATCCAATAGGAACGTAAAGGATTAGAATAGATAATACACAGAATACAATGAGCAATAATAAATAATAATATGAAAAAATGCACGGGCTGTCTGGTGTCAGGGAAATGGGAAGATAATAAATAAACAAACAAATCATTCTCTCCCAACAAAGCAACATCAGTACTTTCTTCACTGTGATAGAATGTTCTCATCCCTCAGTAAGTCACCCAGATGCAACCTGTTATATTTGCAAAGCCTAACACTGGGAGTCTGTACTGCTGCTGCTTTGGACTGAGAGCTACTGGACCAAGGAAAGTCTCACTTCTCCAGCCAGTGCCATATGAAATATGGAAAGGGGAGCATGGACACTACCTGGTCTTCTTCCAATCTCACTTCATCCTGAAGCCCCTGAATGGCAAGGCCCAGATGAACTGAGGAAACATTTAATTTGTTTTAAAGTAAACTGTCTTGTACTTTGGCCCATTTCTTATATCAGCAAAGCCAGTTAAAAGATTTATAGCTTGGAGGCAGATGACTTACCTAGCATGTGTGAGGTCCTGACTTCAATCCCCAGTATGGCGGGACGCAGGAGGCACATTAGTAAGTGCACAAATGAAAAGAAATTCTCATGTACTTTCCAAAGAGTTTGCAAAAAATCAAAAAGATGCAATATATAGCTCAAAAGGTCTATTTAACTTTTTACTAAAGGATCTCCCCAAGTTTACAAGAATGACGAAATAAGATTACAAAGTTAGGTGCTAAAGTGGTTAATATTGTGGCCCTGAAGCAAGGCCAGCAGATTGCTGTAGCTGCTGGTTTCAAACAGGAGCCTAAAGAGAATTCTTTCTGTGGTCTGTTGGCCATTTCAGAACTTTGGAAATGGAATGGTCAATTCATCAGAAAGATATAGCAGGTGAGTATGGTGGACTTTAGGGGGCCTGCAGAGGAGAGACTCTGGCGCCTCGGGACTTGTACCATGCGGTCGACTCAGGGTGCCAGGAGAATAAGGAACTCCCCCACTCTCTGGGGGCGGCTGAGAGTATGGCAGACTTTCAGTGGCCTGCAGGAGAGAGACCCTGGCGCATCGGAACCTGCACTGTGCGATTGACTCAGGGTGCCAGGAGAACAAGGAACTCCTCCTCTCTCTGGTGGGGCAGCTGAGAGTGTGGCAGACTTTCAGCAGCCCAAAGGAGAGAGACCTGGTGCATCGGGACCTGTACAGTGCGGTTTACTTGGGGTGCCAGGAGAACAAGGAACTCTTCCTGTCTCTGGGGGGCAACTGCCTGCGTGTGGGCTGAGAATCAGACATCTCATGTGTCCTGTCCCCCGTCCCGTGTCGCCCTTCCCCCTCCCCCCTGCCTAGCAAGTGGGAGCCAGTGAACTACACATCTTGTGAAAAGATTGGCTATGTTATTTAGTATGAGCTCTCCATATGCAAAGATAAGGACAACCATTTGGAAGAAAACAAGAGACAATATGACAGATAGTGAAGATCTCTGGTTGTCTAGCTTTGAAATTTATGCTTTATGTCCCACTCTGTTCTGTTTTGTTGTGTTTAATTTTACTCCCTTTTAAAATAAAATAAAATATTTTTAAAAAGTGGTTAATATTCTACAAGGCTAAGAATAATGTAATCTCCTCTCTCCTTTTTTTTTCTATGAGAGAAAAATAGTGTATCACTTTAACAGAGAATTATTTTACTTATTGTTTGTTTGTTTGTTTTTGGAACCGGGGATCGAACTCACGACCTCACACTTGCCAAACAGGCGCTTAAGCCACTGAGCTAAATCCCCAGCCCCTTTTTGTTTTTTTAAGACAGGGTCTTGCTATGTAGTTTGGGTTTGCCTTGTACTCATTATGTAGCCCATATGCTGGCCTCAAACTCACAGTGATCCTCCTGTTTCAGCCTCCCGAGTGCTGGAATTATAGCTGTGTGTCACCACTTCCAGCTAACAGAAAATAATTTACAGCTCACCAATATCATACAAATAAACTTCTAGCATTAGAGAGTTTGAATCTATATTAATACTGTATTTCCCAGAAAATAAAATCTTAGGATGCTTGCAATATAAGCCCCAACCCCAAAATAAGCCTAAGTTAAGCTCATCAGTCAGATGGACACATTCAATACATCCACTGAAACACACAATGTATGTGTGGAATTATAAAATAATATAATATAATTAATAATTAATATATTTAATGTAATTAAATATAGACTATAATTAATAATAATTCAGTATAATTAATATAGATATTAATACTTAAAAGATAATATAAATTATAGAAATGTACTTGTAAATACCCAAGTGGGTACCTTTGGACAATAGATAAATGCTTATTTAAACAGATGAACTTGAGACTTTTTGTCAAATGACCAATCAGAAAGTACAGGCACAAGGCACCAATAACATACACACTTGATAACAAATACATGTGGTTGTGTCTAATAATGAATCTTAATTCAATATGTCAGTGTTGTAACAGATGTACTTAATGCACTTGTGTGAAATGAAGAAACATTCTTTGAATTTTGGTATCTGCAACTTTTTATCGCTTTTGTGTGAACTATCATTCTTAACTATCATCATTTTTGTTGCTACTCTTGTCTCATAGGTCTTCAACTAATACTTGATTTAATGGACACTTCATAAAACCTAGCCTGCAAGAGGTCATGATGTGGGTGAAAAATTCATAGGGTAAAAGCACTGACAGCTGTGTTGCCAGTGTTCTAGGAGCAGCCCACATGGACAAATAATCATTTAAGGAGGGCTCTATTGCTGGATATGAAAGACTGGGCCAGTGGTTCTACAGGAAATGGAGCTACAAGAAATTCAGGCCAGAATTCGGGGATTAAAGAGTTAAAACGATGCTCCAGATGACATAACTGTATTTGAATAAATGTAGATTTTTGTACATGAATAAAATAAGACATCCTAGGGCTGGGGATTTAGCTCAGCGGCATAAGCACCTGCCTTGCAAGTGTGCAGTCGTGAGTTTGAGCCCTGGTACAAAAAAAAAAAAAAAAAGACATCCTCTGAAAATAAGCCGTACTGAGTTGTTTGGAGCAAAACCTCATATAAGACCCAGTCTTACTTTCAGGAAAATACAATAATATGTCACATTCAAAAAGTGCCAGCTAAACCTTAGATGAGTTTGTTTGGCACAGCTCCAGTCATGTTTTCTCCAACATTTTGACTACAGGACTTCTTCACACTCTTAAAAATTATCAAGGATATTGAAAATATTTTGTTTATGTGGATTAATATCCTAGGAGGCTAAAGAAGCATTAGAAATTAAAATTAAAAATTTGAATATAAATTCACTTAAAAATACTATAAATGCATTTACAGATTAATATAAACAATAAATTCTATTTTTAATAGAAAAACATTGGTGAACTTTTAGTTTTCTAAATTGTTAGGGTTTCAAAATAAGAATTTATTGATAACAATAATTATAGACAAGATATGCTAATAAAGAAAAATTGATAAAAAACGTGAACTGAGGGTGGAACAGAAAGTAAAGGATTATTTATGATAAAGAATTGGAAAATAGCAAGGGCATGATAGGGAAAGGAAAATAGCAAGGGCATGATGGGGAAAGGACCACTTATGCAATTTAGGTATGGCCAACATTCTGGACAAGGTGGTGGGACAAGGGACCAAAATGTGCTGGGCATTAAATCCTGTGGCAGACATTGTGCAGTTTCAGACAATGTCTTATGTAATTTTGTAACTATTACCTCATTTAATTCTGAAAAAAAAATCACAGACACAACAGAGGCTATAGCAAGGATGATCAATACTTCATAAGATTACAGTAAAAGCATTAATTCCTAAAAAGTCACATATGTATATTCTCAGTGTACCACTTTAAAAAATTCCAGTGATGACAGTAAACATCATGTTACTTTTGGAAAACTCTATTGTGCATTCATAAAAGAATGAGATTGAAAAAGGCAGTTAATGTCTTAGAAAAACTAATATTTATGAAAAGTTTCAATTTCAGAAGCTCCAAGTTGCAGTAAATTTTTAAAATATATTTTTAATGAGAGTATAAATTGAGGTTCCATCAGGGGAACCTTCCTACCAGTAGTCACCTTGGGCCGGGAGAAACAACCAGCCAGGCCTCTGTGCACCCACCACCATTGGGGAAGCCTTGGTGTAGCTACACAGGTCTGGAGAAGCCTGCCCTGCAGAGCACCGCTTCCTGGAAATGTAGGTTCACAGAAACCCAAGTGCCTGGACCATTCCCCCATATCATGGATGGGCAGCCAAAGAGGGAAACACCTGAGATCCCTACAACTGGCTGGTTTGGAGGAACCCAAGAAAATGTCAAGATGAAGGAGCAAAATGCAATCTCAGATCTCCAACTGACACAGAACAAGTCCAAGAGATATAAACATAGACTACACTGGAAGTCGCAAATAGACTACACTGGAAGTCGCACATAGAATACACTGGAAGACATAGAATACACTGGAAGTTGTTATGAAATGATAGCAACAGAAGTAAAGAAACAACTCTGGGAGGCCATAGAAGAAATCAGATCAGAAATAATACCTCAGATAAAAGAAGAAATTACAACTGTAATAAAAGAATTGCTGAATGTATCTAAAGAAGACAGATTTTTTTAACAAGGAGCATAGGAAAATGATGGAAACCTTGAAAGAACAATATAGGAAAGAATTGCAATCCATGAAACAGATTCAAAGAGATATCCAGGAAATTAAAATCTCCACTGAAAGTTGGTAAAACTGCTTGAACAAAACTGAAGATAGACTTTCAGACCTTGAAAACAGGACTTCAGCTAGCAATTGCAGAAAGATCTCTTAAAAATAACAAGGAACCAGAAAAATAATAATTCAACAGCTACAATGATGCAAAGAAAAAATAACTTAGGATTGATAGGTGTCAGTGAAAAAGCAGGAGTAAACACAAATGACATAAAAGGACTATTTACGGAATAGCAAAAACTTTCTGAGCAAGGAAAAAGAACCTAACATACAGATAAGTGAGGCATATAGATAACTCCAACTATCCATAACCAAAATAAATCTACACCTAGACATATAATGACCAAGATCCCAGCGATTCAGCACAAGAACAGCATATTACAGGCCGTTAGAGAGAGGAAACGGATAACCCATAAAGGAAAACCCATCAGAATCATGGCGGGCTTTTCAACACCATCAAATCAAAAAGAGCTTGGAGTGAAGTATTTCAAGTCCCAAAAGAAAACAACTTCCAACCCAGATTGATGTACCCTACAAAACTATCTTTCAAAATTAATGGAGAAATATGATACTTCCATGAGAAAGAATAACTGAGGAGCTTCATGACCACAAAACCAACCCCTACAGAGTACTGAAAGATATTCTAGAAAAAGATAAAAATTATCACAATTCCAAGCATAACAACAGAAAGAAATCACCAAGCAAGCCAAGCAATTAAACAGAGGGGGAAGGTAGAGAGCCAACAGCAGAAAAATAACATGACAAAGAAAAGCCAGTACATATTGGTCATAACCATTAATGTAAATGGCCTCAATTCACAAATAAAAAGAAACACAGGCAGAGTGTATCAAGAAACAAATCCATCAATATGCTGTATACCACAAACACATTTAACTCAAAAGGAAATTCATGTATTGAAAGCCAATGGAGAGAAAACAATGCTCCATGAAACAGACACCCAGAAAAAAGCAGGGGTAGCTTGCCCAGGGAAGACTATTGTATTTAAATAATTATATATATACATATATATACATATATATACATATATATATATAGTCTAAAAATACAGGCCATTGATAATAGTATCTCAGGGGAAATGACATGAAGGGAATAAGATTGAGTAGAACAAATTTCATATTTCATTTTTCATTTATATACTACTGAATTGAGTTTTTATAATAGCATAGACAAAAAAATACCTTAAACTAAAAACTAAAAACTATGAGACTAAATACAATGTGGTATACCAGATTCAGTCTTTGTAAAGGACATTTATGAAAACTGATGAAATGTAAATAAAGTCTGTAACTTGCCTTAAAAACTAAGTAAAAACAAATAATCAGAAAAGCACATAGCTGCTTAATAGTGTTTTATAATTTAGGAAATGGTGGCATTACCGGAAAGGTTTCTGCCCTACTATAAATTATTGGACACTGCGGTAGTGGTCTAACATGGCAGAAGGCCAAAGCAAAGACAACACTTACCCTAATGGCCACTTCCTCCTCCTTCCCTTCGGCCCTGATTATAACTTTCTCTTTCCCTTCCCATGTGTTCAAGAATTCCAATCAGTTCCTCGCGTGTCATCAATGCCTGCCCCAAATGCTGCTTCTGGCATTTGTCATAAAACCTCCCACCATGTTTGTCTCTGGTAGAGAATGCCCAACCCCACAAGTGGTGCACTCCTCTCCACGTCCTCAGTAAACACCACTTTTTCTTTCCTTGTGCTTCTCTATTGCACCAGAAAACCCTAACATTACCCACTAATAACCAGAGCTGAGGATTTGCAGATTGGAATTCGAAAATCATTAAAAAAAAAACCTACAGAAATCAAATGAAGACATTATACTTTCTCCTGAATGTACACAGACTGATTTAAGTTGACTGGCTACAGAAGATCAATAGGATACATTTGTCCCTTTCTTTATGAGAAGAACCAAGAAGTTATCCAAGCTTTCACAATTGTTAGCACATAGTATGCAGTGCTGTCACGAACCACCCAGACAACTCCTCTTGAAAGAGCAATTGTCTTCATTTTGGACAAACTTGGCCCTGTCTCCCTGTGTTGATATGTGCAGAGCTGGTTAGGCTATTTCTTTCTCCCTTCCATTGGCATTAAGCAGTATAAATTGGGCTGGTTAAGGAACTGATGTATAATCTTTGAAGCAAGGCGATGGTCACTGTTTTCCTGCCCCGTGACTTCCACAAAAACATGGTTGAGCCAGGGAGAATGGAGAGCTGTGTTCCATGCTGTCCACTGGGCCTGAGCCTCGAGAAAGAGGCTATGATTTACCAGGGCAAAAAAAATTGTACATCAGACCTGAAGCACCAACCCCAAAATATTAGATACTACTTCAGTGGTGTAATGCAGATTACCCTCTCTGTACTTCTTGCCCTCCGCATATCACAGAGGTGATCTTAGGTTTCCTACCAAGCCCAACTCACACAATCATGTACTCCCCCATCACTCTGTCACTCATTCCCCCACAGCCAATCCCCTCATGGAAAATTAATAGAACCCAGGTTACGTCCTGGGTTGTGGCCATTGTTTGCTTAAACACCAACTTGGCTGGACTTAGGACCCCCTGGGCTCCCCATAACTATATATATATATATATATATATATATATATATATATATATATATATATAGTCTTAGTGTCTTTCTCACCTTGGGTTACACTGAAAGTGGTAGATTGGAATTAACTCACTAGAATTCCAGTAACTTTTCCATGGGATTATGTTATGGATTGAGAACTGGTGGTCAACTTAACACCAACTGGATTACATCAGCATGGCACTGAGCAGATATGTTTCACCTGAGGAAGGTTGCCAGCATAAATGGAGATGTGGAGGAGAAAGAAGAGCATTGAGGGCGTTGAGGCGTTAGTGTGTTGAGGCATTGTGAGGTCTCCTACGAGTTGCTGCTTGAGCCGTTAGGTTCTTCTGGAGAAGCTCTGGTCCTCACATCAAGCATTGCTTCCTGGCTCTGGAGGGGAAGACATGTGCTACTCGGTCTCCAGGATGAACTTGTCACACTGGCTTCCTGGCATGTACTCAACTGTGCTTGTCGTCAGAGGAGCTCGGGGCCTCTATGTCGCTGAGGATGGCTGTGGTGCTTTTCAGGACAGCCCTGGTCTTTGTTGTGAGTGTGACTTCTCAGCTCCAGCCTGTAACCCTCAGCCTATCAGCACAGCTCCTTCACCCTGCTGGCATAGACTTCCTAGTTTCCACCGCTGACCTTTGGGGCTTCCCAGCATGGATCCGTAAGAGACTGGCGTGAGTCCTTCTTGTAGGCTCTAGACCTCCAGTTGGACTCGTGGGAAGCAATTTCCTGAGCTCTGGGTCTTTATCTGGGCTCATGTGGGACATTGCTGTGGGATTTAGGCCCTTGACTAAATATTCTATGTCTTTGGTGTTATGAATAGATTTCCTGCATTTTCTTGTGTTAACTATGGGTGACCATCATAAAAATAATATTATAAACTCCATGTCCTTATTCTAATTGTTCTCTATATAACCCCTGACTACAACAGATTACAAATATAAACTTCCTGCACCGTGACAAGGATGGGAAAGCAATCTCTATATAGTGCCTGTAGAGCAAAAGCTCTAAATACATTTTCTATTTGGGGGCCTCTGTACATTCTGAGTATCATCCTCACTATTACATTTATTCATATTTGCCCACCTTCTCAACTTGAAGGCAGCTATCATTGCTAGTTCCCTGTCCAACTTCCCATAAGAAGTCTCGTTATGCTATAGGTAACAGTGCTGGAGCAAGTCTGGCCCCTCAAACAGTTGTTTCTTCCAGTTTCCTTGGCTTCTCTCCCAGAGTGACCATTCTGTCTGTTCCAGTCTTACTTATCAGGAACAAACAGACAAAGAGCCTAACTTTGAAAAACAAAAGTATGTGCTGTGGAGTTTCAAAGACCATCACAAGAGAAACAGCTCTAACCTGTTCACCAGTGTGGCTTCCCTCACCTCTATACTCCTCATCTGCTGGACTTCCAGCTGCAGCCAGGGAACTCTTTCCACTCTCATCACCATCACTTTGACATACAAATCAAAATATGCAGCTAGCCAGCCTCTCATCCTTGTTCCAGAATTTAAAATGTCTATCATTTAATGGAGAAGAGGAAGGTGATAGTGTCAGAAAATAAAATGAATGAGTTCTGCTTTTAAATATTACAGTTTTTCCCATATGGCTCTTCTGATATACAAAGTAAGGTGCAAAATGCTACAGAATGATTTCCACTATGTGATCTTAAAGTTATGAGAATTTAATTTGTTTAGATGGTTGATGTTATCAAGCAATTATAAATTCTTAAAGGTTTGGTGTTAAAAAAGAAAAGAAAAGAAAAGAAAAGAAAAGAAAAGAAAAGAAAAGAAAAGAAAAGAAAAGCCATTCTAAGCATGGTGGCAAACACCTGTAATTCCAGCATTTGGGAAGCAGAGGAAGGATTGCTGAGAATTCAAGGCCAGCCTGGGCTACAAAGTGAGTTTGAGGCTAGCCTGAACTACATAGTGAAACCCTGTCTCAAAAACACAACACAAAACCAAAACAACAACAACAAAAAAACCCTTTATTGTCTAGAGAGACATATGAGGAGAAAATCATCCCAGGCAGAGTAGAGTAGGTGGAGAGAAATGGGCCAACTGTATCGAAATGAAAGAAGACTGATAGTGTTGAAGGTTTATGTTGGTTGGGAGAGGGGTGCATTATTTTAAATACTTGTCTGAAATTTTCCAAAATGAACATGCTTTTATAAAAAGCCATTAAAAGGAGAAAAAGGTTTTAAACAAAAATGATTGCTCTAAAAACTCAGAAATACTTGTATGAAAAGATTGTTAAATCTCTATTAAAAATTACCAACCTTTCTTCTTTTATTCCAAATCCCTTGAAATAATATATTTAGAAATAACTACAGAATCCCCAAAGAGAAGGAATACAAGGAAGAACAATATCAGAATGCCAATAGTTTTTTTTTTTAATGTTTACTTTTTGTGGTTTTGTTTTTGTTTGCTTGTTTGATCTGGAGACAGGGTCTGACTTTATGGTTCAGAGTGGCCTTGAAATCACTTTAGAACAAAGAAGAGCATTACTTATAAAAGGTATAACTTGTAAACAACCACAGGATACTTTCGTATCTTTGAAATAAACTGATAAAATCAGCAATAAGATAGAAGTACAAGTTTAAGCAATTAAACAAGCTTATCACCAAATCAAAGCATCCCACCTCTAAAACTCAAAAGAGTATTTACAAATATTGACCATGTATTCCCTAATATAGAAACTACGGAGGCTATAGTCTATCCAATTGGAAATTTTAAACATACTTTTAAGTAACTCCTAGGTTAAATATAATGAAATTACTCATTAGAAACAGTCTCCCCAGCCAAAGACTATCAGACAAAGCCAAGGCAATACTCAGAGAAGCATTTTCAGTCTTAAACACATTTATTAGAAAACAAGAGATAACTGGAACTAAGGTTGTTTATACAATATACATTAAAGCACCTTAAAGCCCATTCCTGATGTGGTGGGCCACGGAAGTCGTCCAGGAATCTGTGGATGCAATTGTAAACTTTAAGCCTGTGAGATCTGCATAATTAGTGATAAAACTGCAGATTGCATCATATTGCATCAGAGTAGCATGAATTAACCTCATGCTGATGAGATGCATTGGTTTGGATATCACTTTAATGAATACATGAAAATTAAACTGAGTTCTCTGAAATCAGGCAAGGTCTTATATTTTTGTACCTTTAATACAGGTACAATAGAGGCACAGAAGTAAGCTCTCAACAATATTAGATAAACTGTTTTAATTAGTGTACTGGGCAAATGATTTCCAAAATATGGGGCTTACTGGAGTAGAATGAAACAGAGTAAAAAAGTTATTAAAGGTGGTTACAAGATTGGAAAACAATGATTAAACATGAATCTTAATCCCAGGTCTGTGACTTTACTAGTGCTACATGCCAGACATTCTAGAATTCTAGAGAAAAACCATACTAATATAAAGAAAGATCTACTGTAGCTCTCCTACCTTTTCTTGCAGGCAAAATTAATGAACTTCAGTAATCACAATGTCAGACAAAACTAATTTTTCAACTAAAACAATAATCTTGTTTTTAAAAACCTAGCTCCCTTTAGCTATATGTCAAAAAGGCAGAGCTATAGTTATAGATAGCAAAATACTACAACATAAGAGCAACTTGCCTAATATTAGGGGAGACAAAAAAAATCTCAGCAGCTTTCATCTATTTTAAAAAAAATTTACAGGGTTCAATTACTACCTTGTAAGATGAATTTTAACTAAACCTTAAAAGAGATAATTACTCACATTATTTCACAAACTATTCTTTTTGCTATAAGAAATGAGTTGAATCTCATTAAGCATACTACTTTAGTTTTTCACAGAAAAACAAGGATATGATTCAGAACTATATTTTCAAAAAGCACCCCAATTATATTTAAACATACATAGAGGATATATTTATATTAATACTTCAAGCATTCAATAATTGAACTATGTAATTAGAGCTAGTATAAACAAAAAAATTTTAATTTTAAGAATCCTGGCTATGTTAATTTGATTCGGTTCATTTCAAATACTCTTTGCTACAGTTAAAGATATCTTCTGCATTGAAACGACACTGTATATCTCTGCCTCATTTCGTTTAGCTGAATTAAGCATTTAAAAACTGTCTTATTACTAAACCAATATTTTTAATTCTTAACTGGTACAACAATCTTCTTACCTGAGAGTAATGTGTAAAAATGAATACATACAAAAACAGAAATTCTCCCAGCAAATAATACATATAATCCCAGTGATACAGACATAGTCTTTAAAAAAAAATCAGTCATGCATTTATTTGCATAGAATCAAAGAAAAGACTTGAAAATCCAACATAATTACTTCATGAGGCATACAGTTTAATTACTAATCCAGTTTTGAGAAAAAAATAATTTTTGGTTTTCCTTCACTAACTTGAGGGTGGTACTCTTATAATGTTTTAGTTATGTACTGAAATTGATGGCAATTATACATCTTTAGTTTTTGCAGAATTTGTATTGAGTCCAAAAAAATCTTTTTTGATGATGTATCTAACACACTGCAAAATCACATTTCTTTCATGTCGAATGTCCGGAGCTAGAAGCTAAAAAACAATTTTAAGAAAGATTAGCTGGTTAAAAAACATACCTAGGAAACACAATCTAAAGTATTAAGTGTATCTTCTCGTATAAAGAATAAAGAACAATAAGAAATGAGTTTTATATTTCTTATTTTGCTAAAAATAATTAAAGAACATTTCTTCCTTTTAACTTATAAAAATACTATCTAGCTTTTAAAAACTGCACGAAAATTCTTATTTAGGGTCCTCTTCGGAGTATCTAACAAAGGACAAGAAAGCAGATTTAAAAGTCTTCAATTCTTTAATCTAAAAATCATGTCAAAGAGGATTCCTTAGCCAGGTGCAGTAGCTCACACCTAAGTTTCAGCTATTCAGGAGGCTGAAGCAGGAGGGTTGCTTCAGGGCCAACCTGAGCAACATAAGCAAGATCCTCCCAAAAAACTAATAAAAACAATAATTAATAATAATAAAATACCAAATCTATACATGGTGTAGAAAGTGGTAAGTAGCTATAATAAACATAGAAACACTGAAAGCAGGTTTTTTTTCTTTTTAAATTTCTTGACTCTCATAATTTGCCACTTTTGTGCTTATTTTACTGAAAGAAAGCTAAAATCTCTGGTATTTAGGGTAAGTTCATAACCAAGGAAAAATATGTGATTTGCCAAGAAGGAATTTATTTTTATTTATTTTCTGACATGATTAATACAGCTCAGAAACATGTTCAACAGAAAGATAATTTATCATGAATAAGGTAAATATTTTTAAAATGCAATTTACTATATATAGCACCGATATTTAAAAAATAAGTATATTTTAGATCTACCTTAATAAGAAGCAACTCCATCTATATGTAATATCTCATACAATAGCTATAGAATAGGTTACCTACAACCATAAACACTTACCTAGATGGTAAATAAAAAACTTTTCATAGAATGGCAAGTTTTTACAACCCCATTAAAAATGTGGAATTTTATTACTGTTAGAAATAAAAATACTCTTTGAATAGTTTTTGCTATGGTTTGAGCCTAGATGTGCCCCAAAGCCTCATGCAGTCAGGAAGTGGGCTTCTGGAAGTTTGTGGTTTTTTTTGGTTTGCTTTGTACCAGGGATTGAACTCATGACCTTGCATTTGCCAGGCAGGTGCTTATGCCGCCAAGCTAAATCCCCAGCCGTAGAGTTAGTGAATGACTTACCGTGCAATGCTGGGATTATGGGTGTGAGTGCCATACCCAAGTGGGTGTGGCCTGCATACAGTATAAGGGACAGAAAGAGTCTTCTCTGCATGCTCCTCCCCTTTTGCTCTTGCTGCTTGTGCTATTTTCTGCCACCATGAACTACTGCCCTCTGCCATGTGCCACTCTGTCCTGGAGCCAGCTATAATGGACTGAAACCTCTATAAACTGTGAGCTAAATCTTTCCTTCCCTAACTTTGGGTGTTGAGTATTTTGTCCTGGCAACAAGAAAAGTAACCAAGACAGCTTTCTTTCCATACCTTAGAAAGGACACATTGCTTTTTCTTCACTACTTGAAGATATCATTTTGAGCATACAATGCTACTAAGCAAACAATGCACTAAATAACTACATATAAATGAAAATATAGAAAAAACAAAGATGGTCTCCAAGCATAGGAAATCAGAAACATTGGAAAACTCTAGATGTTTTCTATCATTTTCTGGTTTTCAATAGATATTTGTATTTTTTTTAAATATTAATAAATTTTGAAAAGTGTAATTATTCCACATTTACTGAACACCAGTTGTAAGCCAAATGCAACTTTAGAATTAAGACACAGACAGGTCTTCAAAGACCATATGATTCTGGTAACCTGAAAACAGGCCAACAAAACCCCAGTGGCACCATCTTTATAACATAAACATACAAATAAGATAGCAAAATGAAAAATCATTTACCATTTCCAGGAGATATGGATGGTGTGTTCTTGGTTCAAATAATGTTTGATAGCTGGGATAGTCTTTTTTCCTCTTAGGGTTTGTCTTTTTAAAACCTTTTTGTTGGTTTTCACACTTGACTTTTGAGAAATTTCTAACAGTAGCTTTAACATCTTGTCTTGGACTCTTAGGAACAATGCTATTTATCTGGCTCTCTGCCAGAATGACCTGGTTTTCTGCCAGAAAGTCTGCTTCAGTCTTGATGGGAGTTTCTAAGTAATGAAAAACAAACAAAAACACACAAAAAAACAAAACTTTGAGAAAGAACAGAAAGAGTCATAATAATCCTCACAGCCATAATACTGGCTACTTAATAACTTAAAACTATAAATGATTTTACAATTCTAATATTTTTCGAATTAGGAGATTATGTATTCCAATATTTTTCAACTTGGGAACTATTACTTCCAAGAATTGAGACTACGATAAAGAGCTACAGAAAGTGATTCCAGGGAAGGAAATAATACCAGAGGGAACTTGGAAGCAACACAAAGGAATGATGGATGAAAGAAACAGTATACATGTGGATAAACACCAAATGTATTTTTCTATTATTTGAAAAGAATTCAAAGCTAATATTAACAGTGAGGTGGGGTTTATAACATCTATAGAAATTAGAAATAAAATCTACATAACAGTATGAAACTGCTGAAAAATTCTTAAAATTACTGTATATGTGAAGTAAATAATATAATTTAAAAGTACACTGCGATGAGTTAAAGTTCCATACTACAAACCCTAGACCAAAGAAAACAAAGTGGGACAGCTTACAAATTTATATTTGCACTGCTTTAAAAATACAGATTAACCCCAAAGAAGGCAAAAAGAAACAAAAGTAAGAGGAAACAAACAAAATCAACCATATCAATAAATTCAGTATATGTAAATGGTCTAAACACCTCACTTAAAAGGCAGAGAGATGGCACAGGAAAAAAAGAGCAAGATCTGGTAAGAAACTAAATTAAAACACAAGCAGTCCTTGCCTTACGCAGTCTGAACTAAGATAAAATCTCAGTTGTCAAGGAACCACGCCAAGTAGATGACCTGTCATAAATTAAAAGGATGGAAGAAGATATCACACATACTAATGGCTGGCAGCCCCAGGGAGCTTCAGGAAGGGGGAAGGGGAATTGGTCACTGACAAGGCCAAGGCAAGATTATGTGTTGGAACTTTCAGTCTTCCTCACTCCCACTGACTTCCAGGGAGGAGAAAGGGGCTGATGGTTAATTGATCAATGGCTAATGGCTAATGAATCATGCCTATGTAATGAAGTCACCATAAAAAGCCAAAAGACACAGTTCAAAAGGCTTCTAGACAGCTAAAAATGTGGAGGGATCAGACAGGATATAGAGAAGTTCTGCACTCCTTTCCCTCTATCTTGCTCTATCAATCTCTTCACCTAGTGTTCACTGGTATTACTTGTAATATCCTTTATAATAAACCAATAAATTTAAGTGATTGCTGTCTTAAGTTCTATGAGCTGCTTTAGCAAATCAATCAAATACAGTGAGGAAAGTAGTTGGAATCCTGCCTGACGGCCACCTGCCAGAAGCATAGGTAAAAGAACCTGGGGTTTGCAATTGGTACCTCTTCAAGTATTGATCACTCAACCCAGGAACACAAAAGTCAAATGAATCACACATAAACTGTCAATTTTCTACTAAAGAAAGAGGAATTGGGATCAGTTATATTCTTCTCTTTCTTGAAGTTTATGTTTTCCAGCTAACTATCAGACATCAATGTAGTGTTCATCAATTCAAATACAATTTAAACACTGCCATTCAGTTCTTCCAAACTAAAATTATTCTTCAGTTTGTGGCTTTTGAATTAGTTTTCAGTGTGAAGGTTTTCTCATCATAGTTGAACCAGTTTTAGGAAGCTGCAGACCAGAACTGACAGCAGATCAACCCACCTGGAAATACTTCTCACTGGAATTTTCTTTCTTACTCATGCATTAAAGATTCTGTATTCATGTATTAAAGATTCCTAGGTATGAATATAACCTTTTCCTTTGCTTCAGTCATGAGGGACCCTGTCCTTATTTATAGCATCCTAGGGGCCAGAATTAATACTTAAAAGTTAGTGATTTGCTAACTAGATGACTAGATGGCTTAATAAAGCTGAACTCCAACTATATATAATAATGTTTAAGGATTATTGGAAATTAATTATTAAAGTTTAATCATTAAGTCAGATAATAATTTTAAGACTTTGTAAGTCTTAAAATAATTTTTAAGATCTAGGGACTATGAAGCAAGGGCTTTCTGCTTAAAGCAGGGAATTTTAAAGAAGTAGTCAAAATGAATTCACACAAAATCAAATATATATTTTATTAGATGATATCTTCTGTTATCTACAAAAGAAAAAGTTATGTAACACTATTCAGGAAAACAGTAAATGCCACCCTAAAGAAGACTTATAAGGGAAGGCAATGTAGTTAGCTGTTCTAGATAAAATTTCAAGTCCCCTAACCTAGATTTTAATCAGCTCTGCCACATACTAGCATGGCAAACTTTTCCTCTCTAAGCTTAAGGTTCTATTAAACGAAGGCACGACCTCAAAGATTCACTGTTTTCCTTTCCTTCTTCCAATTTAAAATATGGTGGCAGTCTCAAAATGAAGACATGGATATAAAAGTATAAATGTTTCATTTTAAGAGACAGAATAAAGCATTAGTTCACCTTGTTTTTATGGGATCCTGTAATCTGGTGGTAGTTTTCTTTTTTATCATTTGTTATAAATATAGCTGATAGGTAGGCAATGTAATATGTGTTGAAAGAGTAACTCCTTCCTATTAGTATATGAGAAACAGGATTAAGAAATACTGTTTTTCTTAAAATTAAAAAAAAAAAAAAAAACCAACAAGGCAACCATCTGTTAAGGAATACGCTGAGAAAGCCAAAGTAGTTTATATTTCAAAATTCAAGTAGCTTTCAAAAAGCTACCAGAATAAGCCACAGCCCATTAAAAACAAGGATACAGATATAAACTTCATACTACATGTTAAAGCTCAACTACTCCTTAGTTAACATCCTCAGATTACACAAATATTGATTAGCTCCAGCCTAGTCAACATTAAAGTATTGCCTTCGTCTAATTCAGATCTTTTCTTCATTCCACATAAATACTTTCAGATACTGTAGTCTTATTCTTGTACAGCTCCTACTCTGATTGACTTTCTTCTGATACACATATAAAAACTACCACGCAGATCAGGGTTCCATAATAGTAGGACACAGGCTTACTCACTAGACGTAAGATAGATTATTGATTCAAGCCTTGAATTAAATTTTGTCATATACATCAAATCAGTAGCCTATTTAATGGCTTTTATAGGTAGTCCTAAACCCCGTAATAATGCTCTACATGTTATCATCTCTGTCTTTAAAGGTAAGATATGCATCTTGACCATTTCTAACTTTTGAGGAAAATTCTTAAAGATTCCTTTTTTCCAACCTTTAAAACATACAGGTTAATGCAATCACAAGCAGAGTTGCTATATCTTCCAAATGAGATAATTTATGTAAATGTACTCCATAAAGAACAATTTTATATGCATGTTAAAAATGTATTATTCTTTTTCATAAAGCATCTCTCTTTACCCAGTAACAGTATTATAAATGTTAAAATAAAAGTTCTTAAAAGCAGAGAATAAATTAAAATGTGCCTTTGCTATTTCTTTCAGAATTTTCTTTCATTTCATAATAGGATATTTTCTCTTTCCTTTTCTATTTTTGCCTTTTGCTCCTGGAGTAGCATATGTGTTTCTCTATTACTCCAGCTTTCCTTAATCTCATGTTAACTTTACCTCTAAATAAAAAGAAAAAGGAATTTGAAGCTCAAATAAAGAATATGCATCCGGGATGGCATTACTACACAGTACACACTAAAGGCTAAAGCGACAAGATAACACGCACCTCAGTGAACCCATCAGAAGCCACGACTTACCTTCTGGCTCACTCTCTGACCCTGAAAGACTGCCATAGCTGCTCATTAGTGAACACAAGGCTGGTGTCACTTCCTTAGGTATGACTGTCTGCTGTGGTTTCTCCTCTTTATCAGACTCTAAAATAGACAACAGATTCAAACAGTGTACCTCAAAACATCTACCACCAAAATTAAAAAAAAAAGGAGACCATCTTCCACCCTGCCATGTTAGTATTTCTCATTATTGCCTTAGTCTTCCCCCAAAACTAACTTTAGGAGGCATGAAAAATTTCTCCTTGGTTTAAGTCTTGAGAAAAGAATATATTTACTCCAGAAGAAATAGAGAGACAAACAGAAACTACACAACTCAGTAAACTTACCATGCTTCATAGGGTATGGAATGTTTGGCCTTCCTTAAATTAATTACTGTCTTTGCTATTAATTTACAGGTAGTGGGGAGGCCAAAAATTTATTTAACTTTACTAGATTAGGATCATTAACTCTGAAAATTAGAGTCAGGAATAAATAAATATACAAATGCACACTCCTTTTCTTAGCCTTAGCCAATGAATTTTACAGAAATGAATTCAACTGAAAGTTTTTTATTTAGAACTTCTAAGAACTTCAGTCAACAAGCCAACCATAGAATTTAGCAAGTATCAAAGGGCCTGGCAAAGGTGAGATGTTTGATCAGAGCCCAGAAAGCTGAGCTCTAGCCCCAGGACATCACCTATTACATTTATTTTTGGCAACTCTAAAACCCATTAACTCTATTCTACATAACCTGTAAAAATAAAGCCTGATAGAAGACAATGTAAGTAACTTGTCTATTTAATGAAACAATTCAACCAACAACTAAACTAAGCGTTTAAAGTTCACCTCCAAAATCTAGAGGAAACTAAAACATGCTACAAGAAAATAGGAATCTCCTTTCATGACTTGACCTAGCACTTACTGTCAGATGAAGACATATCCTCTCACTCCTCCCACCTACCCACCACTACCCTCCTTAAAATTATTCTTTGCTAATTTTAGGCCATATTAATACCTTTTCTCTTGGATACATAAAGGCAAGAAAAATACAGTTATATATGTAAATTATGCATGAATTAAGCAGAAATCTACCACTGTGTAAGTATGAAGACTGCTAAATCATTTGAAAAGTGAAAGGCCAAACAGTAGTGTCTCCTTGTAAGACCTAAAGAAACATATCAAAAAGTACGATCTCACTTAATCCTTAAGAATCACCCCGTGGTTTTTCAGCCACAAACTGATAGTTGGGTCAAATCTAAACCTTACCTACATGACTTAAAATCCCAATCCCCCTCTCCCGTGTGTGTGTGTGTGTGTGTGTGTGTGCCCACGCGCGTTTGTTTCTAGGGACTGAATCTAGGGCCTTGTACATGCTAGGCAAGTACTCTAACACTAAGATATAGCCCAGCTCTTTTAATTTTGAAACAAGATCTCATTAAATTGCCCAGGTTGGCCTTCAATTTGTTATCCTCCTGCCTTGGCCTCCTATGTAGCTGGGATTACAAGCGTGTGCCACTCGTCACACCAGGCTCCAAATCCCTGTTCTTAACTAGTGAGCGACAATATTTTCCACAGGTTATATAAAGTCTTTTTAAAATGAAATCACTTTATCAAAATATATTTTTAGTCAATAGTAATGTTAATAATGTCTTCTTCCAGTGATAGCTCCATTTCTTTTTTCTCTTTCATAGCAAAACTCCAAATAGCTGTTTGATAAAGTTTACCAGAGAAATCATCTGGGCCTTAAATTTTCTTCACCTGTCTAACTCACTATAGAACCTAATCTATTTTTCAGGCCCACCACAACAATGAAATTATTTTTTCTCCAAGTTTACCTGGTTATGTTCAATGCTGTACCCCCGGAAACTAGAAAAGTGCTAAAAAAAAATTTGAAGAACAAACTGTTGTATAAATATGACACATCCCAAATAACACAGAAAAATCTAGATTTTAATGGAGCCAAAGCACATCTTTTTCATTACTACACAACATGATTCCTTTTTCATTTTAAAAAAATCATGCATGTATATGATTTCTTAATTTTGTGCTTTTCAGTTTTTTTCTCATATATTCTCTACTACCTTTGTAATCAGAAAGTAATAGAAGGGGACTGGGGATTTAGCTCAGTGGCATAAGTGCCTACCTGGCAAGTGTGAGGTCACGAGTTCAATCTCCAGTACCAAAAAAAAAAAAGTAATAGAAAACAGAAAAGCAAAGGGAAATAAACCTTGGAGAATAGTGTTCCTCATAATGCAATTCAAGAAGGACAAGGCTAAACCCTAATTGGCCTACATAGTCACTTTTTCTTCTTTCTCTTTGTTTTTAACTTTGTATTCTGAAACAACTTGGGATTTACACCAATACTACAAAATACCACACAGCATCACCACATACCCTTTACATAGCCTCCCTAACGTTAACCTCTTATGTAACTCAAGCACGTCTATCATAACTGGCAAGTTAACATTACTGCTATATTGTATCTGACCTACAGACTATTGCCATTACACCAGTTTTCCCCATTAATGCCCTTCTGTTTCAGGATCTAATCCACCATACCACTTCAGGTTTAGTTGTCATGACTCCTTGGGAGAATTAATCTGTAACTCAAATAAGAAGTATCAAAAACTCTGACAAGTGTTAAAATCACATCAGTAATTTAAAAATGTTTTGGGAGGAAATATTTTGAGGCTATGTAAAATACTCTGTTTTGACTTTAAGTTTTATCTCTAATTCTGCCATCTGTCAGGGCATCTTGTCTACAACAATTATTACTAGGGTGTTCTAATAAAGAATTTCTATTTTCCTAATTTCTTCTACATGTATTCACTTGAATTCATCTGTAAGATTCATTCTTCTTCACTCATACTTATTTATTCAAGTACTTATTTAAATTGGTAAGGACTCATGAATATTTACTTTTGAGGTGGCAATTATAATTTATTTATTATTTGGTTTGTGGCTCCAATTGTTCTAACTTTGGTCACTGAAAATTCTTTATAATACCCTTTTGACATGCCAACATCATTGTGGTTTTTTGGAGAACTTTCTGGTACTATGAAGCCTCTAGGCTTACCTTGTATTTTCTCAGCTCCAACCCTATTAGCCCTTTCTCTAAGAGGCTCTGGCTTGACTGGTGAACGGCGTTTGGAATCCATGATTTCAATGCTAGGTACACTTGTCATTCATTGAGAGAGACACAAAGCTCACTACACTTCACTGCTCTCTCTCTCTCTTTCTCTCTCTCTCTCTCACACACACACACACACGTTACTGCTGATAAAAACATAATTTAATGCAATGACCAAAAACTAACTAGATCATGAGTCTCTTTTGTTCATTTTTTAGGATTATATTAACAACAGGTTCTTTTAAAAACCAAAAAAGAACAGGGGGTGCTAGGAAAGAAAGCAACCCACTCGCTCACCGCCCTGGTAAGCGGCTGTAGCCTGGCAAGCTGCGGCAGCCCCAGGGCGAGAACCAGCAGCGTTTCCTGAGATCCGCGCCGTGTTGGAACTTGGGGCGCTGGGAAACAAAGCAACCCGCTTGCTCGCCGCCCTAGTGGGCAGCTGTGAGCATATCGGCCGCGCACACACTGAAAATCAAACATCCCATCTCCATCCATCATCCCCCTCCCCCACCTTAGCAAGTGAGGCAAGTGGGAGCCAGAGGTCTGAGCATCTCTTGGTAGGTTGACCATATGCAATATAGCAAATAAGGGGGATTTCCTTCTACCATCTCTTTGTTTTTTTTTTTTTTTTTAATCGGTACCAGGGATCGAACTCACGACTGCCTGCTTGCAAGGCAGGCGCTTATGCCGCTGAGCTAAATCCCCAGCCCTCTACCATCTCTTTGAAGGCAAATATTTTTATCACTGTTTTGCTTTGTTCTGATTAATGATATTGCTCTATTCAATACTCTGCTTTGATAAGTTCTGTATTTCCTTTGATTTTGCTATACCTGATTGAAAGTACAACTATTGTGAAGATAACAAGATACACTAGTACCTATTACTGTTATCTGGGCAACCTGCTGTGAAGTTCTGTACCAATTTCACTACACTGTCTCAATTGGCTTTATTCTGTCTCGTTCTGTTGTGCTTTACTACCTTCAAAATAATTTTAAAAACATTTTTTTAAAAAACACTTATTAGTTATAAAGAACATTACAAAGAATACAGTTGTGGGGATGAATCTTTGGGTATTCCTAAGCAGTGTGAAGACAAAAAAGCCTCAGAACGGTATTGGAAATATTTACAGACACATTTACATATGCATGGAGTGAGGTAAGGAAAGGTGGGGCAGGAAACATCCACATCCTCTTTGGGATTGCCGAGAACGGTCCCATGTCCCACCACCTGGAAGATCGCAGAACTCCGTCCTTTTGATTTTATGTAAGCTTCACTACACAGGCACAGTGGATTTATTCCTGCGCACTGGTCGTCAACTTAAGCTTCAGCACCTCTTCCTTCTCTGGAAGTTGGAGTGGTGCTAAAAGACTCAACTCTCTGATCCTGTTGTGTTTTAGTGACCAGCCCCTATTTGTTTGTTTCTCTCCTCCCACCCCCAGGATCTTGTTAGATTTTTATATTCCAGACTAATAGTCCCATCTTTGAGGTAGAAAGCAGACATGTTCTGATTCCTGGCCCTCACTGTAGGTAAGGGCTACAACATTTAAAACCACTATGTTTTGGTTTAAAACATAATTACTTGAAATCTTTCATTCAGGGTTGGTGATATAGCTCAGTGGTGCAACCCTGCCAAATAAACATGAAGCCCTGAATTTGATTCCTGGTACAAAAAGAAAAAGAAAAAGAAAGAAGAAAGAAAAAAGAAGGAAGAAGAAAGAAGAAGAAGAAGAAAGAAAGAAGAAAGAAGGAGTAGGAGGAGAAGAAAGAAAATCAAGCCTCTCATTTAATTGTTTCTGGAAATCCAAATGAATACTTGCTATTAATGAGGATAAGAAGGACCTACCAATGTTTCTCATGTCTAAAGTGTCTTTTGAGGACTTAAATACAAGTCTAAATAGAAGTTATAATCTTTCAGTTCTTGTTTTACTAGATTGGTATATACTGAAACACTCAAACAAAACAGGCTGGGGATGTAACTCAGTGCCTATATTTGTGAGGTCCTGGGTTCAATCTCCCAAAAAACAAAGAAAAAAAAATACAGAACTGGCCATGTATCAAAGTTACCAAAACAAAAGCAACATAAACTATTCAATATTATAGTTCTTCAAATGTTCATTTAGAAAAAAAAATCACAAAGTAAAGGATATCAATTTTAGGTCTGTACCTTACCAATGGTAATGAAGTCTTCACATTTGTGTTTTAAGTATGTATTTTAAAACATGAAAGTTTATGTTTGGAGTACAAATGATATTTTGTCACTAAGGTTATAAATTGTAAATATGAGGAAGTATATGGGCTCTAAATACTTTTGAAGCAAAAAAAGGTCAATGACCAAGAGTAAATGTAATATTGGCTCAAAATGTCATTCACTTTTCCTTCCTCTCTGAAAAGGTAACAAGGTTCCTTTTCTAAACTCTCTCTCATTTCAACTGTCCTAAGTTTATGTATTTTTTAGACACATTCAGACTTCACATTTGAGGACATGTATGGCACTAGGTTCAAATTCTTGTTCTGTCACTCATCAGCAGTATAAGGAAAACTTCTTGACCTCTGTGGTTCTCCTTTCTAAAAGAGGAGTTATAATAGTATTTATATAGAAGGCCATTAGGAAGAAATCAATTAACACATAAAGCATATGGAACACAGTAGTACCTTAACTCAGTAAGTGTTAGTTGGTGTCAAGATTATTTAGTAGTATTGCTATCCTGTCAAATTTTATTGTATTATACTAACCCAACATTCCCTTATGCCAAGATTCTTTTCTATCCTAATTTAGTCAATGAATTAGTTACCCCCCACATTTCTTGCCATCTGTTCAATGCCTTACCATGTGATTATCATAGAAGCAACTGTCATCTAAACTGAAGAGAGATTAAAATCCTCTCACTAAAAATCTCTGGGTATTCCTAAGCAGTATGAAGCACATATACTTAGATAAAAGCCTCAGAATGGCACTGGAAATATTTACAGACATATTTTCTTTTTCTGAAGAGAAAATAGAGTCTCAGAGGTTAAATGATATCTATATATGATGGCAGTATTTTGATGCGTTCATTTTTTGCTTTATATATAAGAGTAAACTGTCCTATAAATCTAAAAGGAATTTCACAATAAACATGTATAAATATATTCTATTCTTTGAGGAAAAATACTATTATGTAAATACAATGAAAGCCATTTGTCCAAAGAGTTCATACTCATAAACAATACTTAGCTTACCAGAATCGCTGTTTATGAGAACACCAAGAGGGTCTGCATTTGCCTCGTGTGCACTTTCAGTCTTGGAAGCACAGAAGTGACTGCCTGATCCACTGACTGGTCTCTGTTTAGCACCATCATTTTTCCACTTGTGATGTTTGCTAGGACTTCTGATCTTTGCCATCTGTGAATGTCTGGACATTCCTTTCATCTTGCTGCAGTAAGAAAAATGCAATTTTTAGTATAAAAGACACTGATCTTTCAAGAGTAAGTTGAAAAGAACTACTGAATGTAAAAGGGAAAAAAAAGTGTTAAATGGATCACTTATACACCAGTAAATTAAAGCAATCAAAATAAATGAAATCCAGTGGTCCCAAAGACAGAAAAGCCTATGCTAGAAATTTAAAGGGATGATACCCTATAAATGCCCCATTTATTTATCCTAATTACACATGTCCACCTGTATTTTTAGTTTGAAATTGAGCTATTTTGTGCAATCATCACAGATCAGCTTAACTGACAATATTCTATCATTCCTATTACGCATTAAAATATTTGTTAAGAGCTTGTAAGGTAAATTCATTTTTGTGT
Source organism: Dolichotis patagonum (assembly GCA_004027295.1). Taxonomy (NCBI): domain Eukaryota; kingdom Metazoa; phylum Chordata; class Mammalia; order Rodentia; family Caviidae; genus Dolichotis; species Dolichotis patagonum. Next base: position 2,881 of record PVJX010013022.1, on the reverse strand, counting down.
ACTCATTTGTAAGAAGACTTAAAGTTTCTGAAGCATTTACAAATATGCTACTTGTTTGACCTTCATGACAACCCTTTGAAAAAAAGAGTAGACAGATACTAACTACTCTTTCTACTTTATAGGAAGATCACCAATCTTGCCAAAAGCCTCAACTGTCATGAACCAGTTTCCAATATCCATTCACATATGTGAAGCTAAGAACTCATCTGTGTTACCACAGGCAAATCAGGTATGGCTTTGCCTCTGGCCCACCAGCACCAAGAGAGAGAATGAAAAGATGCCAAATCCTTGGGCTCCCAGTCTCAGACATCTTCCCTGCATCCTGTTCCTACAGCATTTGACCCCAAATGGCTTTGGAAAAGTCATCTTTAAGGTACTCATTGGTATGTACAATAAGGGTGAGCCTTAATTGTGAGATTAATAAAGCTTTATTGAGAAAGTAATATGTCTGGTAGTTGCACTCCATTTCTCCTTTGAGGGAGTAGTTGTTAATCACTGCTCGACAATCATTTGAAAGGAAAAATTTATTTAATTAACACAAAGTAGTTACAAAAAGTGTATGTTAAATGGAACAAATAAGGAATAATTATAAGTAGATTAATGGAAAGGAAAACAGTTCCAAAAAAAACCTCACCCCAAAAAACATTTTTTGTTTGTTTTGTTTTGGAACTGGGAATCGAACTTGGGACCTTGCGCTTACAGGGAAGGAACTGTGCCACTGAGCTATATCCCCAGGACCCAAAACACAGGAAAGGAACAAAAAACAAAGAAAACAAATGACAATGATACATGAAAGTCCAAGTAAATTAGTAACTACATTAAATACAAAAGAAGCACAAGGTAAAGACAAAGATTTTTTTCAGTTTGGATTTTGTATTTTAAAGACTGAACTATTTATTATCTAAGAGATACACTTCAAATACACACACACAAAATGTTCAAAAAGAATTGGATGCCAAAAACACTATCCTTTCTCCACTGAATTATATTGCTACCTTTATCAATGTAAGTCAATGGTTTTGCTTGCAGACTTTATTTTCTTCTATTTATCTGTCTATTCTTGGCCAGTGCCAAACTTCATTACTCTTTTCTGGCTATTCTAGATCCTTTGTAATTTTGTATAATTACCAAGCTTATCAGTCTCCCAAAACGATGCCAAAAATAAAAATTAAAAATCTTGCTATGATTTTGACTGTGATCTCTCTGGGGAAGAATTAACATAATTATACTATGTTTAGCCATGAATATTACATATCCTTTCATTTACTTAGGCCTGTAATTTTTCTGAGCAATGTTTTACGGTTTTTAGAGCAGAGATCTTAGAAATCTTGTAGATTTATTCCTAGGTATTTGGTACTGCTTGATAAGACGTGCATGGGTTTTTTTTTTTTTTACTAGTTCATAAAAATAAATTGATTTTGAAAATACTGATATTATACGTATTTGGCTAAATTAATTTATAAATGCAGTTATTAAAGACATTCATATCTTATTCCCAATGTCAGAGGCAAAGTCATCAATATTTCATTACTAAGAATGATTTGGGGATAGGGTATTGATTCTCTTTATTAAAGAAAGTATTTTCTATTCCTCATTTACTAAGAGTTTTTTAGGAATATATGTTGAATTTTATTAGTTTTCTATTACTGTAATGTCTTGAGGTTTTGGTATCAAGATTACTGAATTGTTAAATAAGTTGTTTAGTTGATTTGTGGGGTGTTTTTTTTCTTTGTTTTGTTTTGTTTTGTTTTGTTTTTTGCAACAAGGTCTCACAATGTTCAGGGCAGTCTTGGACTGACTACGTAACCCTTGCTGGTAGTGAACTTACGTGATCCTTCTGCCTCTGGGATTACAGGCATGTACCACCACACCTGGCCACCGCAGAGTTTTTATAAGACTTGTACCTGGTCTGTGAATGTTGCAAGAATTTAATACTAAACCCACAGATAGTTGAATTCTTTTACATGGCAGTACTTAACTAGAGACAACTAGAGATTCAGTTTTCCTAACAGATAACTATTAGAGAAATTCTAATTTTTAATCTCTCAAGTCAGTTTTAGCAATTTGTATTTTAAATGTGTTGCTGCTAAGCTATTTATATTTTTCTTTCTGTTTCTGATTTCTGGTTGACTTTACATTTGGTCAGAATGAATTGTCTTATATTATTTCAGTCCTTTTAAATTTGTTATTTATTTTATGATCTTTTTGGTAAAATGTGTATCCATTAGTTATCAGGTATAGTAATACTATAGGCTAGGTTTTTTTGTGTTCAAATCTCCTCTTTAAAAGTTTTCTCTAGGCGCCATGTTGGAACTTAGGGCGCTGAGCCAAGCAGCAACTAGCCTGCCGCCCTGGTAAGTGACTGTGGTCTGGCAAGCCGCAGCCACCCCAGGGCGGGGAAATAAGAAGCAAGAGCGTTTCCTGAGATCCGTGCCATGTTGGAACTTAGGGCGCTGAGCCAACCAGCAACAAGCCTGCTGCCTACCAGGGCGTGGGCTTAGAATCAAACATAACACATTCCCCCCGTCCCCCCATTAATAATTGGGATCCAGGGATCTGGGTATCTCTTAGGAGGTGACCATATTTGGTACAGCAAGTGGGGGGAGTTTCCTTCTATCTCTGAAGGCAGATATTTTTATCGCCGTTTTGCTTTGTCCTGATTAACGGTGTTGCTCTATTCAATACTCTGTGTTGATGTGTTCTATAATGTTGTGTATTTCTTTTGATTTTGCTGTACCTAGTAGAAGAACAACTATTGTGAAGACAACGAGATATACAGTGTTGCCTATTACTGTTGTCCTGGTGACCTGCTGTGATGTTCTGTGCCAATTTCACCGCACTGTCTCAATTGGCTTTATTCCATCCTGTTTTGTTGTATATT
>PVJX010013021.1:0-48643 GCA_004027295.1 Dolichotis patagonum | reverse complement strand
AAAACCCTAGAGGAGAGTCTAAAAATGAACATGATTCTATGCTTTATTTGTATTTTACTAAAATATGCTTTGAGTTTTTAAGTAGAATTAAAAAGTAAAGGTTGGATATGTTAAGAAGTGGCTAATTTAAAAATCTAATTTAAAGCTGGGGATTTAGCTCAGCGGCATAAGCACCTGTCTGGTAAGTGCGAGGTCACAAGTTCGATCTCCGGTACCAAAAAAAAAAAAAAAAAAAAACACCAAAAACCTAATTTTAATTCACATTTACAGGGAATTAACACTAAAGACTTTACTATCCTACAGGTGGGTTGTGTTATATTAGTCTGTAGGACATACTTTTAAACTGTGCAGGTCCCTTAAGACTTTAACCATAAGGTCTTTTCTAAGTATATAGGTATCAATCTCAAAAATACCCCAAAGCAGTATGGTTTTACATAAGAGGACCTTTTAATTTACTCTCAGAAGGGGCAATTTTGAGGGTAAATGAGTACTACTAATAATTACACCAACGGAACAGGTGTAAATGGGACTATTTAAAGCAAATAGGGTCATGTGGTCACCATGGTAACTAGGAAAGGACACAGGTTGGAGGACCAGGAAATATTACATACTCACTATCACATACAAACAAGTCACTTTCCTTTTGAGGGTATATTCGAAAGAAAACTAAGGGGCCCATCCTAAAACGAACCCTATTGTTTCCTTTAAATTCTGCTCATTCTGTAGTTATAAATAGACTCAAAGGAAAAAGTCACATATTTTTGAAACAGCTTCAAGCTAAGAAGCTGTTGGCTAAAAAAGCACATGAAATACCCTTTTTCTTTCCTTTGTAAAACTGCTTAGCTATAAAAGCTTATATCATATTTAAAATAAATCACTACTTGCTTTCTCCACGGTTGACAAAAATTCATTCTTACTACCTGAAGCATTGTGTTGAGAAAGATTCTGAGGGCACTTCTAGGGTCAAGAAAGGAAAGAGCCCTGCTCAGTTAGTAATGCCTTCTGGGATCACAGGCACGTGAGAGAGAAGCAAGAGGAAGAGAAAAGTAGAGCATATACATGCCAGTTCTCTGTCGGAACTGGGCTATGTAGGTCTCTGGTTAAAAAATAAAACAGAACATCTTATAATTAAGGCAACTCTGCCTCATATTGATATTGGGAATTGTGTTGGTCTCACTTTGGAAGATGAACTGAGCAGTAGAAGATGGCTAGACACGTTTCTGTTCTTTCTGGCTCTGAATGCTCGTTAATATGCACTCAAGAAGAGGACCCCAACTAAGCCACATGTTAGCATCAGGAAGTTCCCTAGCTGTGGGGCCAAGATGTGAGTATTTTGAGCCCACCCCTCCCTTGCAGTCAAGTGATTGCACTGTGGAGCCAGAATAAGGAGGGCAGGATATCTAGATTCCAGTTCTTATTCTTTATTAAGGCTGTACAACATTAGATGGAAAATTTCCACCATTGTTGATAAAATGAATTTGGACTCAGTATTCTCTAGTTTTAACTTTCAGTGATTACACAAATTGAGGAGAAAAAAATGAGGAAGTGAAGAATCTCACAATGTGTCATGAAGATGGTATAGATGTCTTTATCTTAGAAAACTCAGGAAAAGTTGTCAGAGACAAGTCGATAGTAAGAGATGAAGAAACAGATACCTGTCATTCTTCCATGCACAATCATAATTTCTTGAAAGAAGCAGCTAAGTTACAAATATCTTGACAGAATACTTTTCCTGTGTTGCTCTTTGAACACGGTAAGTCAATGGACATTATTTACTATTTGCTAGATACTGTTTTCATTGCTTGTGACTTTTGACTTTAGCAGGTCTTTCTACATTCTAATGTTCAGTAACTTCTTACCTGAGTGACAGCAACATTTGTCCCATCGGTGACTTCCACAGTCATGTTATAGACAGACCTCTGCTCTGCATCCAAAGGTTTTGCAATGACAATTGTCCCAACGCCCTTCTCTGCATCAAAAGAGCTGTCAAAATTCCCCCCTGATGATTTCACAGAAACAACATGAAATTAGTACATCTGAGAACTTATTACATATACTGAAGCACATATCTTTAAAGGGAACTCTTATATAAAAATATTTTGTGACAGGCACCCACCCCTGTGTTTCAATTTATACCTCTTAATTGAGAGTCTTTATTTCTAACTTAATTTGTATTTCAAAATACAGCCTCTACAATGTATAACAAATACCACAAAAAGAATGTATTGCAAAGAAAAATCTCAGCAATAATGTTAGAGTAGTGAAGCATAAACTGACTCCATAAAATATTTAGAAAGCTAATGACCCTTCAGTCCCTTGTGGCTTCTATGCTATGAATTTGAAGGTCTTTTTGTTTTTCCAAAGCAGACTAAGTTCTAAGTTAACAAATAGCCCAATTATTATTGACAGAAATGAGTAGACACTTTACATTTGTTCTAGGATTGATGGTAAACATTTGACTGGTAGACTTCAGATTCCCTCAGTTAAATGTCAGAAATAAAATTATGACTGTGGAAAATTTTAAAAAGTAAAAAGATGAATTCTATATGAAAAAATTCTTTATCTGCAAGTTGAGATGTCTATAGTAATATGTTTTTGCCATCTTGCAGTGTAAATTAACTGTTTCCTAAAATAATAGAAAGTTTATGAGAAATTTACAAATTGGGAAAGAAGCAAGATATTACTTTATTTTGCACTAACTAATAAACAACTTATGAAAAGGCCCCCTTGGGCCAGCTACCACTCACAGATTGTTAATAATTTGATTAATACAACACTTGCAATGTTCAAATGACTGCTGACGTTTTCATTCCTGTGAACCAAGGTGCGATTTACAATCTTTCCAAAATGAAAAAAAAATTAAGGAGGAGAAGAGCTAATGATAAAATCCTGGAACACGTTTAATTGTGGGTTAATTATATTGGTATATGTTCTCAAGCTCTATTGACTTCCATGCTGTTAGCTAATTTTGTTCTTGGATAATTTTATTTAGCTATAGCACTTTGGGCAATTTATTTATTGAATTTCATATTTTAGAAAAGAAAAAGAGTCTTATTACATTCTACTTTCTTTGCCTTTCTTTTTGCTGATCAATGAAAAATTCACTGCTATGATATTAAAATTATAAATGAGTATGAGTGAAGAGAAAGAATTCTACCTGAATTACTAGAATCTGATGTACTCACACAAAATAAATGATATGGTTTACTTTAAAAAATGGTCTTACATATTTCAAATACCTATTGTTTTCAGCTGTCGTACACACTTAAGATTATTTAATTTCCAGAGAGAACATAATTGTCCTTGACATTTAATTAAAGTTATGGAGATACAGGGGTACCAGAGCACTGCTAAGAAATGACATACTTTTTCAAAAATTTCATCTAAAAAGAGATTCATCTTGCAATTAATATCTTTAATTGATGTACTGAGAAGCACTAACCATTAACTCAAAAAATCTTTTGAAGACTAAAATAAGTAAAAGTGGGCAGGGGAGTCTGGGTTGAAAAAAGAAGTGAGCTTAGGACACTGTTTATTATTCAAGAGGAAAGTTTTATGTTAATAACCACAGGAAATAAAATGAAAGGCTGGTTCAAGTGTCTGGCATAACAGTTTTAATGGACAAAGAAAAATTATCTGCTATCAAGGGGTAGATTCTGAAAAAAGTTTGCCATGGAAACTTTCCAAGAAAGCACATAACATTGTCTCATAAAACTTGGGAGGAAGAAAGATGAGGAATCAACCTCTACAGCTGTTTTTGTGGGTATTAAAACACACTTAAATTACCTTCAGAATATTTTTAAGTAAGATGTTTATTTTCTTAAATCTAAAGCCTTATTATAATTATTAATTTATTATTTTGGTGAGGGAAATGATTGTCCTCTAGTGTTAATTATTTTGGAAAGTAAAAATACATAGGTCAAGGCAAAATTATAAAATGTGTTTAAATACCAAACAAAACAAAACTTAGAGAACAAGGAAGAAAATATCTCCAGTTCTAGTTGTTGCTTAAATGACAATGATCTTATATGTTGTTCCCTAAGATTTGCATTTTCCTCAGAACACTGCACAACAAACACAACCATTCCAAATAATGCAGGGGTGTAAAATTCACATTTTACATATGTCATACAGATTGTGTTCTTTTTCTTAGTCTTTTTTTGTATCAAATTACATTTTGGCAACTTTTATGGTTATTATTTTTTACAGTTTTCTTTTTTCCTCTCTCTGTTTATCTCTCTGTGTTTCTGTGTGTGTGTGTGTGGTGTATGCTCTTGGCTCTTCTTCATTCACCTTTACTGTTTCAAAACTCAGACTGGAAACCCTTAAAAGGAGGAGGGGAGACAATGCTTAAGAGAGAGTCTCCTGAGCATTTTTCAGACTACCAATATGGCCAGCAGTATCTGATACTCATTTCCAGGACATTTGCTCCCAGTTAAGCAAAGATTTCATGTAAAACAAGATCTGCCTTGAGTTTTCAAATGAATTTCTGACAAGGGACACAGAATCTAGACCAGCAGTTCACCATCAACCCTCACACAATTTAATAACCTACACTTAAGCATCCCATTTCATAAATGACTCCATATTTCTCCCCCAGGTCTCATTTTTCAGGCTCCCATTTAAGCCTGAAAGGTGATTCCATTTTTGCAGGAAACTATGTTCAAATCATCTGGGGTAAAAATATCCAATGGAAGGAGTCCATTTCACTCGAGGCGTTCTGTTTAAACAAGGTGTGCTTCCTCAGAGCCAGTAACCGAACATGCAAAGCCAGTGTGTTCAGTGCGACAGCAGAGGCTAAATAAAAGGTGGGGAAGGGGAGGACACTGCAGAGCAGGTTCGAGTTTCACAAAGTGGGAAATTGGAAATGTCACAGCCTGAGCGTTGCTGCAGGGGTGCGCGGCAGAAACGGTTAAAAGCAAGGTTGTGAACAGCCCACATAGCAGGTAATTGACATTAGGGACATCTCTTGTTGACCATTTTTGGTCAGGACAGGTATAATAGAGTAAAAAAGAACCAAAGAAGTACACTGGATTTCTACTAGATTCTAGAGTTAAATACAGCAAAGGGATGGCCTAAAAAAGACTTTAAAATAGGACATGAATGAAAATCCTGTGATCCAGGAGCTAGTGCTTGAAGGCTCCGGGTAACAGGGCATTGGGCCATGATTAAATAAAGGTTTTTTTATAGAAATGTATAAAAGCACCACCATCTCTCCATAAAGGGACTGAATGATGAAAGTCCCACACCTCTCCATCAGAGAAGCTTTCCTAACATATGACTCCACTCCCATGCATGTGTCGTTTTAAAAATATCATCCTAAATCTAGTAGTCATCAAGGAAGGAGAATCTTCCAAAACACTGAGAGGTTGAATCTCAATGAATTAAGGGAGTCGTACACAAGCTGTTCGTTCAAGTTCAGAACATACACCAAACTTCAGGAGGAATGTTAAACCGCTATGCTGTGATCACGAATAGTTTTCTGCCTTGGAATGAAGCAAGCATAGTACCAGGCTGAAAAAGATATGTCCATGGAAAGCTTCCTGACACCAGGAGGTCAGAAAACAGCACGGAAAGGAAAATTCCTTTTAGAATCTGGTTTAGCATTCAGTTTCTTCATACAATTAATATATGAAGTGTTTCCAGGATTTTAACTTTTGCTAAAGTTTTTTCACATGTTCTTCTGTAGGTGAGACAGAGAAAAGAGAGGCCTACATGGGATCACATTATGGAAACAAGGCTGAGTATGAGAAATAAAGTGCTAAATATTAGTTGAATGACTGAGCACAAGTCACTTAGGTGGGAGAACAGTTGTCTTAGGAATGACCACGGCTTCTCACAGGTGATGTGAGTGAGGTGTTTGTGATGAAGAAATATAGTCACTTGTTTAGGAAAGACCCAGGGACGCTCAAGGTCTAGTCAGAGAAAAAGGTCACTACCAGTGCTACTGGAGTTTAACTTGCCTACTTGATCTAATTCTAAATAAGCCATAGCTCCTTGGCAGGTAGGACTCAAGAAGGTAGACGCAAGCTTATGACACAGCAACAGCCCAGAGTCCAAAGTTTGCAAGAATATACAATCAACTGAGGCTTAAGGTGTCCTTTACGTATCTACAACACAGAAAGATAGTCCCGCTAATGCTGGGCCTATGTCCTAGCACTATTTGTGAATTATTTTCAAAGAATAGTTTCAGCCTCTATACACTGGGTAAGACCAACATATTTTAGCTTCTTATTATCTACAAGGTAAAGCATTTTTTTCCCTATTCTAATTTGGTGAGAAACTAAAAAATGAATGGAGTATCCCCAGCAAACTGTGGATATAGAAGAACTGTTTGAAATATGTGATAATGGTGGCCTTTACAATTCAAATATTTGCCATCAGGATGAAGATTCCGGGACTGAACTGTGAACCAGATTGTGTGCACATTGGAAAGTATGTAAATCAAGGAACTGCTGAGTTGAAATCATAGTCTCCTGAGAAGTGTGAAGATATGTGATAAAGGCACAAAGGATTGTGGCTTATTTTTGTTCTCTTAATTTTCTTTTTCCTTTTAACACAGAGAAGGAACATGCTGTGCGTTGGGCTGTTTAAACAGAACAGCTGAACTTTATTATGCTTCTTTTTAATTACAACTTTCTCAACTCAGTTACATGTAGGACTTCTGTTTCTGGACAGTAAAGAGAGTCTGGCCACATAACAGTGTAAGCAGAAGTTGTTTTAGAGGCAAGAGAAAGTGTCCGGCACACATTTTGTGTAAGAGTCAAGGCTTAGGAACAAAATCTTGCTCATCATATAAATTTTGTGAATTCATATCATGATTGGAGGAAAAATTATAGTTAAGTTAGAATCAGGTACATTTGAAAATGGGAAAATGAGGAGATCATACTCTCAGGGGAAAAGCGTGCTGAAACACTACTTCTGTGTACTTACCTAGAATTTGTTAGTTAGAGTATTTGTAAACTGCCAGCACTGGACCAGAATGCTGTACACTCTATCTCGGGGTCTGTATAGGTGTCTGAATGTATCAAGCCTATAAAGGGAAGAAATCTTGACTCCTTTTGGAAGAGTCATAAGACTGTTTACTGGAGCAGGAGCCAAACATTAAATTGAGGCTTCATTTCAGATTTACGCTGACATTATATTTGTGCTTTCTCTCTCCATTTGCCTATGGCATATTGCTCTCTGAAGCAGTAAGTTTTCTCCCTGCCCTCACTATGTTAGTTTGGTCAAAGAAGATGCTTCGGTAAGGAGTAAAGGGAGAAAGAGATCAAAGTTTCCATGACTGAAGACAAATAAGCAAGAAATCTTGAAAAAAGTATGAAACATCTGGATATGATAATGAAAACAATAGATGTTTAGAGAAGGGAAAAGATGATGGAAAAAGCAATGGCTCTGACAGATTAGCAAGACTTTCAAAAGGGGGATTTGGTGAAAGGAAGACCATATCAACATTGAAAGCAACCAGCACCTGGGGAAAGATTTCACTTCTACAATGAAATAAAGAGTTGGCTTTTCAAGATATTGTTGGATGGATGTGGGGATGGAAATAAAATCAAGTTCTGTTTGGGCATCTGTCCCAGTAAGCTCAATTTGTAAAAGGAGTTACGTATCACTAGACATACAGTGAAGTCTCTGTGATGGGAGTATCCAGACCAGAGGGATAACCCTGGAAGTATTCATTTTAAGAACCATTCAGTGCCTTGAGACTGCAGGGTTGTAGAGGAGTGAAGCACTTAGAACACAGAGATGAAAAAACAAAAAAGAGATGAAGAAATAGGAAAACTAATGCCCTGTCTTGGATAATGTTTTCTGGGTTTATTTGGACAGCCCAAAGTCTTCTTCCATCAAGGGTCTCATTTTATAAGCTAAGACTGTCTTCTTGGTGTCGTCAAAATGATGTCATCATTTTGTCAAATATTCTAAGCTTGCTGTTTCTAGGAGTACAGTGGATGGTCACACTGATCTTGCATTCATCTCAGGAGCTATCAGTAGTATAAACACATTGACTTCCTGGGATATTCCATCTATCATCACGGTTTATTTGATTCAACCTTGGGAGATAGCAACAGAAGCATATGTAGGGGAAAGGAATGAGGGGGACACTGACTTTGACACTAAGGATTAAGAATAGAAAAAGGACAAATAAATGAAACATACAATAGCACCAAAAATGCTCACATGAAAAACTTGCAAGTAAGGTTGCATGCATCCCTATTGGGCATGTTTACGCACAAACAGACAAGTAGGAGGCTGATGAACTGCAAACTAGACCTGGATGATCAGGTGGCTGCTTAGATAATATTAGAGAAAGGTGTGCTTCCAAGATTTCTGAAGTAGAATGAATACAAGCGTGAATATCTCAGAGTATGTCAGTGGGAGGTAGAATGTGCCATAGGTCAGTGGGTTTCATATATAGATCATGCCAAGGAGAAAACAGGCACTGTCAGGCAGTGGAGGTATGGGCAAACTGGAGTGAAAGAAGAAGGAGATAAATCCATAGCTAATGAGAGAGGGCAACTCATTCTATCTCTCAGGACAGCAAATGTCATTTCCTACTGCACTCTTATTTGATCTACATCGAAAACTATTATTGCACATATTCCTGGAGACCTGGAACCAGGCAAATATGTTAAAACTGAAATGCATTTCACTATGGCAGAAGTGGAGAAATTACAACAGGCAGTTGCACAACTAGGTGAGGTGACATATGCAAAGAAGAAAATGCTTTGGGCAATATCTTGAGGAAGTGAGAATTACTGTGAAGATAAAGTAGTGGAGACAGCCTCCATGAAGCAGAAGAGGTTCTACTTCAAATGTGTTAAATAGAGATGAAGAATAAATTGAAAACTCTGTATCAAGATGGACACGTATGGGGATGGTGTGGTTAATGCCAATTAAGTAAAATGAAGATGTCTACCATCATTGTATAAAATATGTAGAAAGAGAGCCTTTGCTTTTTGGGAGTTCAGAAGACTCTCTACTGAGGTTTGACCTGGAGCCATGGTACGTTCTTTTTCGGTACCTCATTAAAACAGATGTGGAGCATCCTAATCCTTTCCCCAGACCCAGCCATCCTGGAGGACAGGCAGGTTCCTGCCCATCCTGTTCAGGCAGTGACATGTGGAAGGAAATGATTCCCCCAGATCAACTCTCTTTGGATTCTCTGACTCCCACAGAGAAGCGTGGGAAGTCAGCTTCGGCGCAACCCAGTGTCAGATCAGGGCATGCACGCTCTCTGCTCTCTCCTCTTCGCAACAGCCTATTTTGTTTCCTACTCCTGAGTGCTCATTTCCTCTCCAGTGCCTCTCCTTGCTGGTGTGTGGAGGGCCGCAGTGCTATTTAGCCTTTTCTTTTTGCAGTCTGGCATGCTTGCTTGCTTTCTTTCAAGGAATTTAAAGGTTGGCTCCCGAGGTCTATCCTGCGCACTTCCATCTGCTTTCTCTATTCAGCTTGTGCGGGAGGCTTACTGGCTGTATATCTATGTTCCATTTCCTTCCTTTCTTTTTGTGGACAGCAGCCAGGGGACTCTTCTGATGGGGCTTTTTGGTCTATCAATGGCACCAATGCTGTAAAACAGAGGGGCTGGAATACATTTTAATTTACTTTTCAATTGGAAAAGGCCCAGTTAAATAAACCAACTTATGAAAAGATAAAAATGACACAACAAAAAACTCACATACCTCAAAAGGAAAGAAAAAAAAATCAAAACAACTCCCCCAACCCCAACCAAACCTCAAACAAAGGAGTCATTGGATATGAGTAATGCAATAGCTGTTAGAGGCATGTATGAAATCTGTGGGCTGCACTTCAGCCTGTCACAGGCAGTTATGAAAGATGTAATTCAATTTGCTTCCGAAAAAAAACCATAAAAGGCAGATTGGATAGCTGTATTTTAGCAAATGTGTTTGCACTAAGGGTACCTTCTGTTGAACAGTTCTGCCCACAAGCTGTCTGTAGAATATAGAACATCTCTCGAGCATGCTTGCCACCTTGAAGCAGGGCAGTCGGGAGCAGAAAAAAAAGAACAGAATGCAGAAAAAAGGTGAAGAAAAAGAGAGAAATGAAGGACAGCAAGTCTAGTACCATCAATACATTTAGAAATGAGATTAGCCAAGTGTGACAATAGAATTTAAATGACACACAGAAAGACATTAAGATTGCAGTAAATAACATACTATGAAAATACAGCCAGAGAGCACTTTCTGTTCAGCTTAGCTACAGATTGGAACGAAAGCACAGGTCGATTATTCATTTTACTGGCTCTTTTGCATTCCAGCGCTATGTATTTTTTAATCTTAGCAGTAACTGTTAGTTTTTTTTTTTTTTGCTGTTGTTTGCTTGCTTTTTCTTTTCTTTTTACCCCCTATAGCTAGTTGCTCCAACAGTTTACCACACCCCCATACACCTCCTGAGGACTTAAACTTACCGACTATGTCAAACCACAGAGGGGTGTTGGCTGGCTGCACAGACACCACCCCCACAATCTCGGTCACTCTATCGCTTTCCATTACTGTGAAGTTATAAAATGGCTCATCGAAGGTCAGTGGTACAGGTGAAGGGGGTGGTTTCTTAATCCATTCAATGTGGAGGCGAGCTGTGGAGAATTTCTGTGGGCGGCCATTGTCCACGGCCTTAATCTGCTCACAAACAGAAAGAGCACAGAAAGACGTCTTAGGACTCCGCCTCTGCAGAAGTCTATGTTGTCATTCACATTGTGTTGCATCCACAGTCTGTCCTGAGCACAGTGCTGACAAGAGGAAGAGAAGAGACTCGGGAAGACTGGATTGCAGAATACTGGGGACACAACCTAGTTTGGGTTAAGGCTCACTCTATATTTGCCAGAGGCTAATCTAGCCACCACCAAGTTTATATATGGGAACCTTTGAAAACAGATGCTGCATGCACAATCTGTCATGTTTTATACACATGAATTACACAGTTTACGTGAATAGGAATAGCTAATTTGATTTCTTACAGCATAATCTGGATCTCACTTCTGATGGTGACACTTGAAATACATAGTCATGTGTTAGTGATATATGTGTGTGTGTGCATGTGTGTATGTGTGCATGTATCCATGTGTGTTTTGTAGCTTTTTCATTCTGCTTTATGCTGGAGATGTACACTGTATTTTGGGCCAACTGCCTCTAAGTCTCTCCAGTTATAGCAGGTATGAAGGGGTGCAGAAGAATTGTCCTGGTAGCAGCGTGGGTTTCTAGAGGCAGTGTGGTGGTGGAGAATGATGTTAATGAGTCCTTCGAGGTCCTGGGTTGGCTGCTATAATGGCTGAGGGAAGCAAGTCTCCTCAGCCAGCTAGGGTGAACTGCTATGGTGTCCTGAAATCAAGTGGAAGTGTTCAAAATTCCAAAGAGCAGGAAACATTGAAATAAAACTAAAAATAAATAAATATTATTAAATTTTAAAATATCGCATTTACAAAGTACAATTTATGGGTACAGAACCAATTGTGATAGCCTTTGAAAAGAGCAGCAACTTATAGCATCCTCATGCTATATATTTGTATTTGATCATTTTGTGCCAGAAAATGTCCACAGAATAGAGTCCTAAAAGATGCATTTCTTGAGTCAGGAACCTTAGGGCTGGGACAGGAATTTGAATACAAACTGGTGTTGAACGGAAGAGCTCTTAGGAGAAAGGAAATAATGTCCAAATGGGCAGGGGTAATTGCTAAACAAGGATATGATCCTAGCTAACTCTGGGGTGAGACAGGGAGCTCTGAATCATGATTTATTGAAACTGTGATAGAGTTCTGGGCTATGAACCCTGAGGCAATGAGGACTGGAGTTTGTATTCGGTTCTCAGTCATATATTGTTTGTGGGCCCTTAGACTGGGAATGGAATTACAAATCTCTTTGGCCAGCAATCTCCTCTAGATAAAAGGGCATCTGTGAGCCCTTAGCAGCCAACATTCACAGCAGGCAGAGGTTAGATTAACAAGTCTGGTAGAGGGGATCCAGGTTGGGTACCAACAGGACCTATCATAGCTCGTCCCATTCTCAAAAACCTCCAAACAAGTGTCACAGATCTGCTCCCCACCACACATTTCCTTCCACATCATTCAGACATGAATAGAGATTCACAGTGACCCTTATACCCTTTCAACTGTCATCACAGAGGTGAGGTTCAGGGTTATGTTATGAGGAATCAAATTAGGTTTATGACTGAACTTCTTGTCTCTGCCCATAATGTTCTGGATATGTTCCTGAGCAGGGAAAAGAACACAATTACAGGAATTAACAAACAAATCAAAGGACTCAAACCATCCTTTAATATAACAGAGGACTGATTATATACAGAAGAGAAGGATTAGAACATAGAAAAAAGTGGTGGATGGCACCAACTGTTGACAGTTGTTGAGATCCGGAAAAGTTACCATCACTTGTAAGGGGGTACCATCACCTATTCCAGAAGGATGGTACTTTATGTTTAAAGTGGTTCTGGTGGGGAAGCAAATGGGCACATCACAGGCAACAGTTTACTAGCTGAAAGGGAATTCATATTTGTGTTTAATTTTTTAATAATGAAAAATTTAGTCACTGTTAATTGTTTGTTTCTTAATTTTTTTTTTACAAAATAAAGCAGTATTGTGATTTATGTCTAACAATTTACACAGCTAAATTCATGTCTTATCACATTGTCAACAATTGCAAAGTTTGCTTTCCCTGGGAAATTTGGAAGCACATTGAGTGATATGTGTATTGCCCTTACCCTCAGTATTAGATCTATGTTCAGTGCCTTGGGAGTGATTTAGGACCAATTATTTAAGAATATCACTAAAACATGATCTTACCATGCCAATTTTTCTAGAAATTCTCATCTCTACTTGCCTACATGCCAAAGTTTTCCACAGCTACTTATCTACATTTTTTACTCTAAATATTTATTATTAATGAAATATGTATAAATAAGAAAGTGTCCCCCCCATCGATTTTGCTGGAATTGAGAGGATCTTACCGTTAGGATGTCATAACTCCCTGCTGTAAATTGCTTTCTGGAAGAAACCATGCCGGTTTTAGGGTCAATAAAGAACTTTCCATCATCATTCCCATCTATGATACTGTAGGAGATTTCTGCGTTGGGGCCCTCATCTCTGTCAAATGCAAAAGCCCTGTAAATGGGTTCTCCCCTCTTCTTTCGATCACGTTCTGGTAGCTTGATCTGGTAGACCTTCTCAGGGAACTGGGGCTTGTTGTCATTTTCATCCAGAACCTGAACCACTACCCAAACAGTCGATTGTTTTGGAGAAGAGCCACCATCTGTCACAGTTACCTGAGTTGTGAAAAAGAAAGCACAATGCAATCAAAAAAGCTGAAAGTCCTCCTCGCTAGTCCTCTCTCTGTGTCCTTCACAATGAAGGATGAAGGTTAGGGAATTTCCATGTAAATGTTGCATCGTTCTCTCATACAAGGGGAGATTTCCCAAAACCAGTAAGGAAATCATTTCTGAAAGCATAGTAGGGAAGCACATCTCTTTTAGTCATTTTCTGCTATCAGATAGCTGGCTTTTAAAATAGAAATGTGTTTCACACAATGCAGGAGGTAGGAAATTTAACATCAAGTTATCGGTGGTCTATGGGGAGAATGTGTTCCTCATAGACAGTGTCTTCTAACTATGTCCTTACACAGAAGGGGAATGCTATGCTAGCTCTCTGAGGTCTTTTTTTTTTTTTTTTTACAAGGACAATCCTATTCAAGAGAGCATGTCCTTCATGACCTAATCACCTGGGAATTAGGTTTCAACTTAAGACTCTTGGAAGGCAGAGTAACACATAGACCTTATCAAGAACTCATTTTGGTGTGTAGTAAAGAGAGAAAAAAATAGGCCTAACTTTACAAAGGATGCTACAGTAGTTTATATAGCTTTAGTGTATCTAAAACATAAACTGACAGATATAAAATACAATATAACCATTATTATATGTTGGCCCATGGTGTTTCTGCTGATTCATGACCAGTGATCTTACCATGAAAATTTTTCTAGAATACATTTTCTTCTCTTCCATTTCAACTTGCTATGAGCTCAAAACTCTTACATTAAAGCTCTGACTCACCAACGTGACTCCATAGGAGATTGCTCTGTTAGAGAGATGACTCAGACTAAATGATATAATATTTGAAAGAACTCTAAGAGACAGCAAACATTTCCATTTCTCTCTCTGCCATGTTACTACACAGTGGGAAATCCAAGAAGAGAGCCTTCACCAGAAACTAACTGCCAGAACTTACGGGTCTGCATTTTATGGTTTTTATATTTATATGTCGAACCCTGATGTAATAGTATTAAAATACTGGGCTGTCTAGTGGTGATTAGGTCCTCAGGGTTTCATGAATGGAATTACTACCCTTACAAAAGAGGCCAAGGAGGGTTGTTTGTCCCTTTCTCACACAGAAGATGTCATCTATGAGGAAAAGGTCCATTTTAGATACTGGATTTGCTGCTGCCTTATTTTGGACTTCATGACTTCTACATCTATAAGAAATAAAACCGGCTGTTTATAAATTACCTAGTTCAAGGTATTTTGTTATAGCAGCTTGAACAAACTAAAAGACTCCAGGACTGTGAGAAATAAATTTCTATTGTTTAAGCCACCTTGCTCTTGATATTTTCATATCGCACCACTTGTAGACTAAGACACAACTTCATGTAAAATTTGTTTTCACCTTTCCATTGAATGAAATAAAAGTTGCAATGCATATGTTACAATTTACATGGATGATTTTAAGTTTACTTGACAGCTAAGATGTTTTACCAGTTATAAAATAAGTTTTTTCTTTTCCAGGTAATGGACATCTCTTCCCAATGTCTGTGGTGTGTGTGTGTGTGTGTGTGTGTGTGTGTGACAAAATCAAGAGAACAGACAGTACAATGAAGAAATAAATAAAATTTTTCATGGATATATTCAATATTTTGAGTTTTTGTAGGAATAATTTTTATTACATTAATGTGTGAATTATAACACAGTTTTAAAGTATTCTTTTGTGTACTATCACATTCTCTTTCTTTCTTTTTTAGATCTTTCTTGAGTCGGGGCTTCACTATGTAGTTCAGGCTGACCTTGAATTCACTGGCATTGATCCTCCTGCCTCAGCCTCCTGAGTGCTGGGATTACAGGTATATTCAATCACTTTCTAAAACATATGGTTCAGTAAGTGAAGTAGATTTATTTCTCCTCATTTTCAGATGTGAAAATAGAAGCTTAATAATTCTATGGTTAATAAATGCTAAAGCTAGGTATTAAAGTTTTGGCTTTTCTCAATTTTCTGTTAGTCACACAACTTGATAAATCTACATTTAATCTTTAAATCATTACCATGTGCAAGACAGTGTATTATTTCAAAATATGTATTTGGTGGGTAGAAGGAATATAAAAATGCACTCATCACCAGTAAGTGAGAAACAACAATGAATCAGAGCACCTGATTAACCATTTTCTCACTTAATAAAGAAATCTGACAAGAACAACAGTAAAAGAGATTTTAAAAAATGCGGAGAAATAAAAGTGTTTTCAGAATGGAATCACAACCTAGTTTCTCTTACAAGCTGTCTAGGATAGCCTTAATAGACTTTAGATAAATTTTCATAGTTCTTTCTTTCTTTGAAAAATCAATCAAGTTTTCTTCCAAGGTTATTTTGCCAGTTGGTTTGTTGTGCTCACGAAGGAACCACTCAGGACCAATCTATGCCAAGGCCGGATTTTGACTGTTGAGTTGTTTCCTAGACTTACTGAGTTTTAAAGAGGCACGTTCTGCCGCTCCTGCCGAACGCAAATGTTAGACTCCCAGCAGAGCTATTTTGACCAAAACAGATTGATTTCTTGGCTGCTCAACCACTTTTTGTTTCTCTTTTCTGCTTACACAGCCCCTTTCCAAATCCAGGAAACTCTGTCTTCACTGTGCACAAAATCACCTCACTGTCGATAACTGCCCTTGGAGCAGGCTCTGAGGCTGGATGGCTGATACAGAAAGACAGAACCGCCCCTTGGAGGATCTTGCTGCTCATGAATATGCTGTCCTGCGGAGCAGCCCTGCAGTCACATGCCAGGCTCTTGAGAGGGCTGCCTACAGGCGGGAAGCACGGCTGTCTCAAAACTCATGGAGGCGCAGTCCGTGCCATTATCACCTCACTTCAAGCACCCAGTCCCTGGCGTCCTCAGGCACAAGGACATCTCCATGTCCTCAAATCCTCTCCCTTAAGTGCTGTTAATATCTTTTCCCTTGTCACTGAGGTTCAGCTGACATGTCACTTCTTTAAGGCTGCTTCTGACCCCACAGACCAACTTAATGTACTCTCAGATACTTTTCTTTTGCCCCACTTATTGTGGTGGAAAATAATTAAATGCATGATATTCTCCACTGCTGTTAATAAGCTGCTTACAGGAAAAGACAAACCGTGCTTGTTTGGTTCCCTACTGTCCTCCTGGGTCTAAACAGAACATGTTTCTCAAATGCTAACTCAGTGGCTCAAATTGAAGTCTGACTGGGACAATCTCCTTAGAAGAAGCAGCCTCACATTGCAAAGCCTTCTGAAATCATTCAGTCCCCTTACCGCATATCCTCAAACTGCCTTTCCTGTTTACATGCCAATTACTCCTCTATCTTTTTATACAGGGCTTAATTTGTTTCCTATATGCTGATAATTCTCCAATGTCTGTTTCTTGTCTTTATTTCTGGAACATGTTCTGTACCTCTCACATGTACCTCAGTAATCTAAAAGCAAAACACTGAAATCTTCCTCAAGACTCTTCCCTCTGTGTTCATGTCTTGTTGAATCAATCCTACTTATTTACCCACTAACGCATACCAGAATCCAGCCTGCCTCTAGGTTCTCCTGATAACTATGCACACTCAGTCATGGCTGGAGGCAAGCTAACACCTCCATACCAATGTTTTCTGCTACACTGCCATGGTATGGGTTATTTTACATCTTACATGGATAGCTAGGGCAGTTTTTTGGTATCCCTGATTTCAATCTTTACTGCTGCTGTTAAGTGCTATTTCTTCTTTTAAAAAAATCTGACTATTCCACTGACTTACATAATACTTTCCCGGGGCTCCCTGAAGACAAGGATCAGGGTGGCCTTGGGTACCATTATGTGCTTTCTGCCCCTTTCTACTTTTGTGCTCATTTACAAGGCAAGCTTGCATGTTTGCGCTTGCCATGCTTTTACACCTCCGTGTCACTGCACAGCCAATTATCTCCATGGAATGCTTTTTCTTGGAAATATATCTGCTTTATCTAAGAAACTTTGTTCAAAAAAGCCTAAACAGCTATTCTTCCCTCTAGTCGACTGAAGTAAGTGTTCTTCAGCATGTTCTTATTCCACCGTCTCCATAGTTCTAGGACACCGCTTATTATCTTGCATTTTAAGTGCCTCCTTGCTTTCTGATTTCCATTCAATCCTTCCAGACTGTGAGCAACTTGAGGTCAGGGACTATCTCCTTTATTTTCTGCACCTGATACAGCTCTAAGTGCCAAATAAATTTTGTTGAATGAAATAAAGAAGTAATTAACACAAAACTCCTCGCTAAGATAATAAACATAAAGAATATTGAGACATTGAAGGGTCTGTAACAAGTGAAGATATGATCTCCCTTGGGAATCTGGTTGTATGACTCCCCAGTAGGGCTTAGATAGAGACTGATACAGTTTTAACTCTAGAGTTTATGTCCACTATATACAGTGAAGAAAACTACCAAGCCTGAAGCTATGCAAAAATTTCAGCCACTTCTGAAACTGCGCTCACCTTTGTGAATATTTATCTACAATTTACTGAAATTTTTTCCCCATGTTTGGCTTCCTTAGCCATATGCTGTGAGCTACCCAAAGGCAATGATTCTTTCCCAAATCAAGTGTACACTTGATAAGCATCTGGCGAATTATTATTAACCTCAAGTTTTATTTTTCATTATTCTTTTTCTTAATGCTCCCATCTACGCTGCCATGTTTGGATCTGGAATATTAACCACTGATGATTCTCTCTGAATTTATATGTAGACCTGCATTAGGCCTAATCCACACCTTTCTGTAGGAAAGAAGTAGCAGTGCTGGAAATTGAAGCAAAACAGAAGCCCATCATCTCCTGTGTATCATTTTTCATTAACAGTGCTGGAAACCAGCCATTGGTTAGGAGTAATCCACGGGCACGCTTGCTCTGCCACAGCCTGGTAGAATATGGACCCCCCTTAACCTAGTTTTTCTGCTCTCCTAGCTGATCAATAATTAGTGTTCCAAGCGATTAATCAAAAGCCAGAAAGATTAATTTCTTTATTGCTAACTGCTAACAGAAGGGAACACAGAGTTCGGTACCACTGAAAAATCAGTCAAGCCTGAAGCCCCTTTTAGTTTTCTAATGCAGGCCCCATGAATCATAATAACACAATTACAAAGAGGGGCATGTTCTTAAATGTATTCCTGGAAGATGAAAGAACTATACAGGACCCCAAATGGATGCACGTTTAGAAATTTAGATTTTGACAGCTGTTAGATGACCACAAAAGTAACCTTATATATTTTTATTGTCTCCAATAGAATATAAATACATAAGCTGCCTCAGAGCACTGAGCTTGAATCTTGCCTGTTGCCTTGTCCATAGTGATTGTAAGAGTATCTAAGAATATATCCCATACACCTGAGCTGGAATGTTCAAATGTGATATTCACTTCAATCATCAATATACCATAAACTGGATGCATTCATTAGTGCATGCCTATAATCCCAGGACTTGAAAGCCTGAGGTAGGAGGATCACTGCATAGTAAGTTCAAGGCCAGCCTGGACTATATAGCAATATCCTGCCTCAAAAAAAAAAAACCATTAAAGAAAAAAAATATGTATTATGAATAGCCATTTTCACTTTTTTAAAAAAAATTTATTTAAAGAGAGAAAAAAACCCCAACAAAACAAAACAGAAAAAAGTGTAGCAACAATACAGAATTCCAAAGGAAAGAAAGAAGAGAACAAAAAAAGAACACTAAGAAATTATATTTGATAAGTTACTTACTGTCATCTTGGAAATAGTTGTTCAAGTTACAAAATTAAAGCATACACAGTAGACATTCAAACAGTGAGACTGTTAACAGTTCTGCTCAACAATCTAACAAAAACAGTAATAAGGTCATCTATCTTACACACTTAAACATACATGTAGTTATATCCTTTAGAGCACTTTCTTTTCCTCTCTTTTTTACAGTAGCAATTATGCATTTTGGGTTTTATTACTTCTACAGTTATTACTTTTTACACTAGAGACACAATTTTATATTTATAAATATGATTCTTATTTATTTCACTAATGAGGATGGTCTCAAGTTGTCTCCATTTACCTATGAAGGCCTCAAGATCATTTTTCTTCATAGCTGAGTAATACTCCATTGTATAAAAATACCACATCTTTTTCATCCACTCTGCAGTTGATGGGCATCTTGGTTGTTTCCAAGATTAGGCTATTGCAAATTGTGCTGCTATAAACATGGGTGCACATATATCACTGTGATATGACTTTTTCAGTTTTTCTGGGAAAATACCCAGAAGGGGAATAGCTGGGTTGAATGGAGCTTCCAGTCCTAGTCTTTTGAGAATTCTCCGTAATGATTTTCATAGTGGCTGCACCAGTCTACACTCCCACCAACAGTGGAGCAGTGCTCCTTTTTCCCCCGCAGCCTTGCCAACATTTGTTATCAGTTGATTTCTTGGTGTCAGCTATTCTTTCCGGTGTGAGATGATAACTCAATGTTGTTTTAATTTGCATTTCTCGAATGACCAGTGATGGTGAACATTTATTCATGTATTTATTTGATAAATGGCCATTTTCAGAACATCATATTTAAAAGTGTGGCCCCATCTTCTGTGTTATATTTGTCTTTGACATTATGATTGATATTACATATTTCATTTATATCCTTATTTATTATGTATGTGTCACTACAGAAATATAAGATACATAAAGCATAAATTTTCATTTATAAATATATTTGTAGCATGTATAATAGAACCTAGAGTGTAGTAAGCATTCAATTAAATTTTACTAAGTGAGTGAAGTAAATATTTATCCAGTATCCTTTAGGTAAAAATCTCTTTTACAGGCAAACTTGGGGACAAATAAGGTAACATGGATTTCGACCACATTCACCCATTGCCATGTCCCAAATTCTCTGTATTCCTCAGACTCATTGAAAAAATTTCAGTGTCTTATGAAGAAACCCTTTGATTGCTCTTAAAATAAAGCAACGGTTTGGTTGCTCACAAATAAAAATTATATGGTATCCCAAGTGATGTTTAGATCTAAGTGTGCACTAGAATGGCTAAATCAAGATAATTACCATTTGTACAGTGTTACCTCACAGACTTGTTCTTTTGTGATGTTAATAAGCTAAATCTTTCATGATAGTTTCCAAATATATGCCATTAGGTATTCATGCCAAGTTTCCTGAAGATCAAAAACTTAGCAGTTGCCCTTTCCTGAGGCTTGAGCCCATAGACTGGCAGGACATCACTTGTGCCATAGCCTATTGGTCATAATCCCAGAGTTAAGATTCAAGATGCTGGGTTCTCAACCCTGCATTTAGATGGGAAGAGAGCTAATTAATCTGGGATGTGTTTCAAAAATTCCATAATCTTAAAAAACTTAAAGATATTTGAGAATCTCTAACTCAAATTGAAGACCTCTTAACTATAATTTAAAAACTGTAATTTATGTAATTATCATTAATTGTACCAGTCACATCTTTCAGGATGTCTCCACATATACCAGTTTCCTTTTCAAAATACAGTGCAAGACAGAACAGTAGCATATTAACTTAGGCCTGGATAAACCCCTCCACTGTCCAGGAGACAACATCACAGTTAGGTGTCCAGTTTCTGACTAGGTTTATTTTGGATGCCAGCTCAAGCATCACAGTTTTGTGAGATAAAAAAGTTAAAGCACTGTGGTCTTTTCCTCTTGAAAGCAGTAAGCTATGAGTGGATAGTTTCTTTTTAGGACCCTAAGTGCAGGGTTCTGTATTTAACCTTATTGACTTTTCGGTTATAGAAAGTAATTTCTACTCTAGGCATTAAACACTCACAGTGAAAGCCCCAGGCCATGCACTGTTGCTTTTAATTACCACTATTTATTTATTTATTTATTTAATTTTTGTAGTACTGAGGAGTGAACCCAAGATCTTTATGCCGAGTTATATCCCTAGCCTTCTTCAAAAATTTTAAATTTTGAGAGAGGGTCTTTCTGATGCGTAAGTTGTCCAGGTTGGACTTGTATTTGTAATCCTCAAATTTATAGGCATATACCACCATGACCAGCTTTCCTAGAACCATATTATGAGGCAAGAACTATTATTACATCCACGAGACAGATAGGACAGTGAGCTGAAGCATTGGTCCAAGGTTCATAAGTTATTTTAAACCCGGCAGTTCAACTCTAAAGCAGGAATCAACAAATTATAGCCTAAGGGCCAAATTTGGCTGCCTGTTTCTATGAAGTTTTACTGGGATTCAGCTATGCCTATTCATTAACATATTTATGTACCAGCTTTTACTCTACAAATTCATGGATGAGTAGCTGAGGTGGAGAACACAGAGGTAGCAAACTCTAACATATTTACTCTTTGATTCCTTCCAGAAAAAGTTCATTGACTCTTGTCTAAATCATTAAGTTCTGCTGACTCTTTGGCTATATAGGTTGATCAACCCTAACATGAAAATTTGAAATTTGAAATATACAGAATCAGAATGTTTTGATCTATGACACAACAACACAAATGCAAAATCCCATACCAGGCCTACTTCTTCTAGCAGGATCCACTCAAAATGCAGGCAAACACTAAAAATATTGAATAAAACTACCTTCAGGCTATACGTAGAGGGCATATATGAAATATGAACGAATTGTGTGTTACCTTCTGTACTCTATACCAAAATGGATATGCAAATATTCCTAAATCCAAAACACTTTCAGTTCTAAGCATTTTGGATAAGGGATCTCAGCTTGTTCTGGGATCATTTATTGTACGCCAATTTTGCTTAAGTTTCTGCTTGACTGTCATTGTTTTTCACAGGAAATCTCCAGGCATTGCCAGTTCTATTCTACACCTGCAAACAATGAGGCTCAGAAATTAAGCAACTTGTTGTACAAGGCCAGCCAGTCAGTAAGAAAGAGAATACATGTCTGCGCCCAAGTCAGTCTACCATCATGACTTACATGTTTTTCCCTGCCCTACCCAGCCAATGGAGTAGCATCTGCTAACCATCTGTTTAAAATTCCCTACTTGAGTGAGACTTTGGATCCACATCAAGATACAGTGTGCTTCTATGGTAAAACCTTCTTCTTTTGATAATTGGAACCATTTTTGACCATCTTTGGACACCTTTCACATTCTTCTCCATTCCTTAAAACCCGTCGCGGAGCTACAGGGCATAACTGTAATTTCTTCCAGCATCCTAAGACGTAAGACCTAAGCTTAATGAGTGCAACCAGACCTTATTCAACTATATTTTGGCATCTATGAGTCTCCAGCTCTTTCTCACACAATTTTCTCTGCCCTTCTCGACACAAAATGATTCTCCCTGATTTTGATAGCAGGAAGGGGACTGCATGGTCTTGTTTTCTCTGTTATCTCCTATTTATCAGGAACTCTTGGTTAACCAGGGGTAGGCACTTTTCTAAGTGCTTAACTAATATAAGTTGCTTATCCTTACACTATTCCTGAAGGAAGATTTAAGTATTATCTCCAAACTACAAATTAGAAACAGATCCACATAGAAGTGAATTGGAATTCAGACTTGACTTAGCAGGGATTTGTGTTTCTACCTACCACCCTGTGTTGACTTTAATCAAAATGCTTGCCCTTGCCAGTGGACATGGCTACATTTTTTTCCCTCTGAACACAATTCAAACATGTCCTTTAGTTAATCTCAGCATTGCCATTTCAGCATGCACTGGGCAAGGACAGAAAGTATGTGGCATATGGGTCATGCCTGTTCCATCCTGCAAACTCCACCTGAAAGCCACAGTAAATATCTGTATTTTGCGGTTTACACCGAAGGCAGAATGTGGCCTCATACTCTTCCGTGTAGCCTCAGACTCTTTTGAGATAGAGTTCTCTAGATAGCTGTTATTATCAATCAATCGGCCACAATCTAGGCTAAATACACCCCTTACCTAGATTAATGCCCCACATAGCAAGTGCCTTTTCATTCCTACTTGGTTTTTGCATATCTTCTATTTATTCTGGCAATATACCTTCTTATTCCCCCATACTTTATACCTTTATTCTGATCTTCTCAATTGCTATGAGCTACTTTATTACCTGCTACTCTTCTAAAGAAGGAGAAATTTAAAAGAGATTTATTTTGCTTTACCCTCTCATTATTGGAAGTCTCATGGCCTAGATGATAGGTTTTGAGAAGAGAATAATCTAAAAACAAAACCACTTAAACTAAGGCAGAATGTCAAAACACACAGTTTGGTTTCAGATGTGCTGTAAAATTGATACTCTTAGTTTTTTGGTGGCTGACAGTGACTACATATCAACAGAGCACTAGGCTGAACAACCACAGCTGGACTTAACTTTTCTCTTTCTGTAAATATATTTTATAAATATCATCATTTTCTATATGCATTATAATGAGAAAAAGTTTAGAAAGCTTTATAATAAATTACTAATAATATAAGTATAATATAAGTCAATTTCGTTGTGCTTAAAAGTACCCTAGAGAGGTCACTGCATACAAAGGATATACTTTTCAAGAGTAGGACTTTAGATTCTGTGGTTGTTGATGATGAGTTCTGGTAAGGATGCCTATTTATTGTGTTATGCACTTTCAAGACTAAGTGTAGATAGTGAAGCTTTGACCTGTTATGTGTACTTGGGTATTTTCACTCCTGGCTAACACGCAGGAAGGGAACTGGATGAAGGCATCCACTGTTGAGCGTCTCCCTATCGATACCATGTTCTTGTATACACAAAGGAAATTCAGGGCAAGGGAAACTTTTCCTTACCTCTATTGCACCCAGGTGAGCCTATGATAGAGGAATAGGTACAGGAAGGTATAGATATGGATATGGATATAGATATAGACATAGATGCAATGTTTCAGAGATTTTAATTTAGGTATTTTCCAGAATGCTGAGTTTTACAAAAAGAAGAAGAAGAAGAAGAAGAAGAAGAAGAAGAAGAAGAAGAAGAAGAAGAAGAAGAAGAAGAAGAAGAAGAAGAAGTGTTTTGGAGTAAATGTTATATTTACTCACTACCCTTTAACCTTCAAAATGTTTTACAAACATTAAATACTAATTCTCCCAAGGAAACAAAAACATTGAAGGCACTTTATCTCCTCTTCACAGACAGAAAAACATATAAATTAACTTTTCAAAGAAAGACTCAAGGGTGGATATAAAGGCTAAGGCTGAAATTCAAACCTTTCTGCCTATGAACTCAGATTACTGCATTCCTGTGAAGACAAGTGCTTCCTGTTATTTCTGTAAAGAAATTGCAAGAAAACTGTAAATTAACAGGTAGATCTCAAAGGGGAAGCAACTCTTGAAGATGAACTTTCTGAAAGGTGAAATCATTGAACTAAAATTAACCTGAACTATCCCCTATATTTTCTATGGCAGAAAAGCAACAGGAAGCAAGAATTAAAGAATCTGCCTTTGGTTTTATCACATGTAATTTCTCTTAGTTGAGTTATACTTTAGCATTAAGAAATCAACTGGGGATGGTGAGAGTTTCCAGTCACTTCCTAATCTGCCTGTCCTGAGTTGTACTGTTATTCACTGTGGGCTGTGAAATATACAGATCCTGGCTAGCTCAGTTTCATCACATCAGATATTTTAGAAAGTGCATACTTACTATGTTTAATAAATTAAAATTTATTTTATTTCAAAGAGAATAAAACCAAGCAAAATAAAACAGAATAAAGCCAATCAAAACAAAACAGTGTGATACAGGGTTTCAAAACAAGGTAATAGGAAATCAACAATGGCTACCATAATGCCAATTGGTGTCTTCAGAACAGCTGCTCATAACATCAGACGTAGGAAAATCAAACAAAACAGAATGGAAAGAACCAAGGAAAACAAAACAATGAACACAACAGTGGACTTGAAAACAATATAATAGTAAATTAAATATAGCAACCATAATATATCTTACTGTCTTTGAAATAGATGCCTTGCCATCAGATATAACAAAATCAAACAAGAGAAAATAGAATAAAACCAAACAAAACAATGAAAATGATACAGGACTTTAAAAAGAGATAACAGGGAATTAACAATGGCTACCACCTTCAGAAGGAGATTTCCCACAGATGCCATACTGCATATTGTTAACTTCTAAATAGATGATCACATTACCAGCTTTCGGCCTGTGAATTCAATGAAACATTAAACACTGCAAGTATTAAACTGTATTTTATTTCAAAAGCTATCCTCTCAGCCTGTGTTTCTCCGGATCAGCCGGTTGCTCACAGCAGTGGGGGGACCTTGGCTCTTCTTGTTTCCCAGCCAGCATGCCAGAGGGGCTGGTGTCTGGTTGTCCTCTCTGTGGCATGCGAATGGCACTGACTCACAGAAAGTGGCTGGCTTCTTGTATTCCTCCTTGCAGCCCACAAATGGCTATGCTTAATAAATTTACCAAATGGTGTATTTGATAAGAAGTCTGAATCAAATCAGGAACAGAAAGAACAATGTAGGATGAAAGGAAATAAAGAAAAGAAGGAAGCAAGAACAGAGGATAAAAGAAAAAGAGATTCAAGGAGAGACTGACATAGAGAAGAAGAGGTTGAGGAAACAAAGGAAACAAAGGCAACCTTTTGGGAAGAAGTGTATCTTGGAGGCCTGAAGGGATGGGTGTATTCCCTTCTACGTTGGGAAAGCCATTTACATGGAAATAAGAACACACACTTATTAAATGTTATGATTGCCAATCCTTTCAGGAAATAGAGGAAAATATGATAAGCCTTTACTCTGAAATGCCTAGCAAAAGTTCATTTTTCCTTAAAAGTTTGTTTTGTGGAAAAAAGCAACCTAAAAGTGCTCTAACTGAAGACGCTTCATGATCCTTGAGTGAGGGAACCTCGTTGCTAGGCCAATGAGTCACGTTATTCATTTTTGTGAGTTTGATTCTTACCCCAAAAGTCATAAATTAGGAAATCTCCAGGACAAAATCAGCTCACAATCCTCTGGAAGAGTCCTTTAGTGTACCTATGGTCTGTCTTTTGCAGCAGGTTTGTTCTTCCAAGTTTTGGAGCTGCAAGAAGGTTTAGCATAGTACCAGCACTAGTCAGTTCTTAATAAATATTTGTGGACTGAATGCATGCATGCATGAAGTTGGCCTCTCAGGACAACAGAGACATTTTCCTCATCCTGTTTAGAAAGAGCAACTGCTAACTGGCAACTTTACCAATTCACTTTGGTGGTGGCTGCAATAGTACAGCTTTGTCCAAATCTCTTCTTTGGACTTTAGGAAATAAAACATCTCTGAAAGTTTGACATCTCCAAAAGCTTTTTTCTTCCCCTGCAGAGAGGTATGCATCAGCTCCTAATCTCATCACATTTCCATTTATTCTCAGGCTCATCTGCTCACCATTTTCTATTCAGAAAACTTCCTTGATTCTAATCTTCCCTATCAGCAGGAACTAAACACCTCCTCAAAGTTCCTTTAGAAGGATGGTGATTACTACTCATGTGCTAACTTTCCCTTTCGAACAGATGGGTCTAATCTATGTGTTCACATGTGTGCCATTAAGAGGGTTCTGTCATGAGCTAAGTTGTGACATCATATTAGTTACAGGACTAAATCCCTCTACAGTGTTTCATAATTCCCCTGACCTCACGGCCTTAGTGATATACTATCCCACATTCCTTTTTTGGTGAAACACAATCTCCCAGGTATGAATGTCAATGGAAAATGTGTATGAGTAGTTTTCCTTCTATTTCACAGCACCAGGCCTCATATTTCCTGTTACTTTTATCTTGGCAGATCTCTTGCCTTAGCTCCCCTGATCATGTTATTTGGATTTAAGCACTAATCCTTTCGCCAGGCACCACAGTTTTGGGTCTTTCTTTCCATAGTCAAAACTTAATGCAAAAATAAAGACAGTGCTTTGATGATTAGCACAGGAACCATGGATTTTATCTTCTTGCTCAGAAACTTAATATAGGTTTTCAGGGAAATTTAGCACATTATTTACTGCCTTTTCTACCTAAAAAATGAATTTTGTACTATCATCTTAAGGAAATTAGACCCGCTGTACAACAGTAAATATGAACTAGCTAAACTAGAGATCATGAACCAGGGCCTCAGAGACATTCATTTATTTGGCTCAGATAGTATATTGTGAATATTTCTGCCAGTATTTTCCATATAAGAAATTTCCCATAAAAATTCAAATTCCCAGTCTCTCCAGAAACACGTAAATAACTGGACCTCCCTACTATCTCTAACACTGCAGCTATATCAGTTGCCATTCACCATCATTACTGTGCAGAGATTTTTCTTAGAATAGAGAAATGCTTCTCATCACTCACATTCCTATCAAAAATGCTTATGAAATATAAATGGAAAAAATTGGTTAGCTAAAGACTAATGACAAGGAACACATTTCTTTTTGTAAATGAAGGAATTTTCTATAATTTTAATATGAGAAACACTTAGTCTGCTACACACTTCCTTTATTTATGATACTTGAGTGGGGTCTGTAGGTATTTGTGCCTGTAAGCTTTGTGTCAAGGTGCTGGTGACAATTTTTCTGACATGATAGTACCTACGTTTTCAAATGCAGTAAAGATAAAAATCTTATTTCAAGGAAACACAATTAACAGGGGAACATCTATGATTCCTTCTCTAATGGTCATGATTTCTGACATACTTTTAGAACTATAAAAAGTTTGAAGAAAACCTGAAACATTTTAAATGATACAATCATGTAGACTAAAAATATGAGTCATATTGGACATTTCTCTTGCTCTTTCTCATCATCTCATTAGTCATTAGCTAGAGACAGAACTGTAGGCTGCCTTCCTGTCAAGATGAATGTAGTTTTGTACCTGGATGCATAGCTTGGCAGCAAGGAATGTGGGCCAGGTTCAGTGCCTGATGACTCACAAGCCACTGTGCAGGGTACAACTTGTATAACTATAGTGATGGCCCTCTTAAGTTCTACCTATGAAATGTCAGTTGTATCTCTTGTTCCCTTCTCTATTCTAGGCATCAAACAATCATTATCTCCTGCCATGTCACCAGCATTATCTTCCTGCACTTGTCTTCAATTGAGTCTCCCTACCTCCAATTTTGCCTCATCCCATTGTCTTCCTTAGAAGAAAAAGAAAGTCTTCAATACCCTGCTGAAATGCCTTTAATACCTATTGATTAGCACACATTTTACTACATGTGTTGTGGGAACACCATACCTGCATGGAACTTGCATTAAAGAGGTTCCAGGATCTTAGGAGTTCACAGAATAGTATAGACTCCTTTTAGGGCTTTGTAATACATATGACCAGAATAAAGGTTCAGAGAAGCTTTAAGCAAAGAAGCTGCCTTATCTTTGCTTAAACCAGTATTTCCTAAGTTTATTTGATGGAAGAACCTTAAGTGAAGGCTTAACATTCTTCAGGTCTGACATTTCAAGGAACATATTTTAGGCAATGCTTAATTACAGCATATAATCCACACTCATTATTAACACACAAGATCCTTTAGTACTGACATCCCCTGTTCCCTGGACTATTCTTAGCCTCTGGTTTCTATCTGTTCTATACCTAAAGTTCTCATCACATAGTCAATCAGGTCACTCAATTCAACACATGTTTACCAGTGATTGTGATGTGCAGTGTTTGGATATAGAGTGGTAAGGAAGATGGGACCTTTTCTTTTGTGGGATCTCATTTGTTATTCAACATAGAACCTGTATTTCAAGACCCTGGAAACTTTGTTGGTATTCCCACTACATGAAACCTTCTTTGCTCCCTTATGCTTACAGTTCTTAGAAATCCTTGCACAACCTGATGAAACTATTTGATTTCATATGATGTATTCTTGGAGACCACATTCAAGTAGATAAGCTCTTTTTTGTTTCACTTGACTTTTTCCTTACACTAACATATTACCAAATTACATACCTGAGTGGTATGTATGCATCTTGTTCAATAGCCCTGCATTTAACTAGCCCTGAAGTTGAAGACAATACCATATCAACCACAATATTTCAAGCATTCAGCACCAGGTCCTAACACATTGTACACACTGAACTAACATCAGTTCCTTTTGGCTTTTGTCAGAGGTATCAGGAATAAGGCCCTACATCAGTTAAGAAGTCACTTATCCTGTTTGTTTTCCTACCCCAAATGATATAGTAGTTTAATTTTGAGTCATAGCAAGGATCTTAGTTTGATAACAAATTAGGTAGATATCCTGTTGGTTAGAAACAAGCATAACTCATTATCCCATTAACAAAGCTATTAAAAGCCCTGTTTATTCTTGTATTCATCACACAATAGGTAGTGTTTGTTCTTTACACATAATAAAATGTAAATCCCTGGAGAAATTTGTCTCAAGCTACAGAAAGGGAAAGATGGTTCATTTTAGATACTTAATGTATCTTGATTACTTTCACAGGAGTACAGGGAATATATGTAAATTTTAAATAAAGATCAACTCAGAGTTAAATAGAAAGACAAATTTAAGGGTCAATATTACTATCAATATTTTAAAAGCATTTCTCATATCTCTGTATCTGATAAATTTACTCCATGTATATTTATATTCACCAGTTCTTGTCTTCTAGCAGAATGTAAGAATGCAAGACATAGTTAATCCTAGGTCTACATGGTTCTTCTGAGTTCCTTTAGAAATCATGTTCATTTCCTTCAAGCTGCCTATGAACCTATACAAAACTGTCTGTTCCTCTAAAAATGACCTGTGAGTTCATGGAGGGCAAGAACCGTCTTTTATATTTCCATTTTTGGGGCATAGGTCACATCGAGTGAAGAAAATATGGAAGAAGTAAAATGCAAAAGATATGAGAACTCACACTGAAAAAACATTAGCAATGTAAACGCTGCATGCCTAGAAACAGGCCTAAGTAATGTGAATACTGTGGCTAGTGACCTCTCTACCCATGTCAGATGCAGAGTAGATTAAATGCACTAAATCCTAAAAGATAAACTAGAGTACAGTGTACCAGGAGTCAAGTAAAAATGTGTAACTTCGTTATGTATCTGTAACTCTAAAAAAGAACTTCTCCTTAGCCAAAAACATTGAAAAGGCATTTGAAAAGAAATATTTCTAGTAAGTATTCGGTTTCTATGCTGGGTAAAACATAATACAATTAGGTTTTACAGATGATGTTGTACAATCTTGAACTTTATTCTCGGTGTTATAATGATGATTAAATTTAACTGGCTGCCATAGGCTATATTAACACAGACCAGAGATTCCCTGTGGTGAACTCTCTGCTTTCGGTTTGCAAAGTAGGGCATGACATTGCCAAGGCAGGCCTCCTTTCTCAACTTCCGCTCGTAATGTTCTCAGAAGGTCAGGCCCGGAAGTTCCTACATGTGAAACCTTCTGTGGTCTCTGGTGGGCAGCCCTGGAGAAAAGTGAGCAATGAATAATGAAAGTCTCTTTGTAAGAACTCTATTTAGCGGGCAGCCAAAGCTATTTTTACTTCATGGCAAAAGCACTTTGGGAGAAATATTCCCAAACCACATTACAGAGTATGTGAGAGGCAGTGGAGACTGCCAAGCATTGGAGAGATTTAACACCACAGTGCACACTGGTGGAAGGTTGAGTTATTTGCTCCAATTGTCCTGAAAAATCTCATTTCAGATATAGAGATATAACTTTGTGAATAAGCATCTTTCCTTTTTTCTTCTGGCTTTGTCAAAGGAGTTTTTGGAGATTCTTGACCAAGGAGGAAGAAATAATTCATTAAAATACATGGAGAAGCCTTGTAGTATGACATTAAGAGGACTCAGTTCATGAAGCTACCAAATTGATTAGATTTTTAATAGAATAAGCCCAGCAGAAAACTGATGATTAAAATGACCCTTTATAGACTTCATGACAATGGGATAACTACTGATCATAAAGAGTTACCAGTTACTATGTTCCAATATTTAGGCCCATTACCATAGCATATAAGCTCACATACTTTTCTAGACATCTCCAGAACTTATGCAACATGACAAAACAAGGCCTGAAGCCATTGCCTGGGAGGCAAACTGAAGTCTTTTATCTAGATTTTGTTCCTTTTGGTTTAGAAATCTGAGGGTCAGCAGCCCAGGATATATGTTTGTAATCCAGTGCTGGACATGAGGCCGTCTGTCCAAACATACAACTTCCAGACAGACTTAGGATCCCTAAGCCAGGTCAAGTCACTGTCCCCTCCCTCTTGGAGCTATTGAATTGGATAGATCTACTGCCAGTGTGGTTTATGACAGAAAACCCCAGAATGGCTCATAATTTTCTGAGTTTTTAGCCATAATAACGACATCAAGTCTACCTCATTCATATCCTCAAAGCATTTTCCTACTTGTGATCTCTTTTGGTTCTCCCAACAATTTGACTAGGGAAGTTGGTTAAGCAGTATTAACTACATTTGCTAGCAGATGAAAGACCCACTAAGGTCAAAATCTTTGCCCAAAGTCATTCAACTTATAGATGACAGAAAGGTTTCAACAGACTTAGAATTTTGTGAACTCCAGGATGATGCTATAAAACTCTTGCAGACTTGTATGGCATCAGCTCAGATTTATATATGGTCCTGGGGAAAATTTAACTCAAAGGAGCTGATGCACAAGTGGAGAAGTAGGATATCTACTCCATGACAGTATTATATTATTAATGTAAAAATACTTTGAATTCACTCTTCTTGATCTATAATGGGTATAATGTGGTCAATAATTTTTCCTTGAGGATCTGCAATGTAAAGGCATTGTAGGCAAAAGAGGAAAGATAAACTAAAATATAGTCTCTGCTTCATAGGAGCTTCGCATTGCAAAGATGTGACAAGTAATAAAGGGATGTAGGAAGAGAGAAAATTTTGTACCTGGATTGTATATGAATGTAGTAGGTTAAAAGTTCTTAATGGTCACCAATGCCGTAGTATCGTTCAAATGCCACCTTGGTCTCCTGGGGAACGTGACAGTGTAAAGGGATGCCCTTTACTTTTGGAAAATAAAAAATTCCTAAAAAAAGAGATCTGTATTATTGAGCTCTCTTTTATCAGGTAATTATGAAATTCTTCCTAATATATTGAGATGTTTAAAAACCTATCTGGGATGACTATTTGCCTTGGTTTAGATTGTTGCCCAGAGAATTTCTGAAAGTCCTGCTCATCCTTAAAACCTGTGCTTCTCACAACATGCTATGGAACAAAAGATCATACGCCTTATGCATCCTTTTTAAGTATAACAATTATGAGTTAATCCATTTGCCCCATTTCTCCCAACCACTCCAAAATCCTGTCTGTTAACAAGGGAATCAGAAACCCTGACTCTTTATGGTGGACTTCTTAGAAACTAGAGTGCTAGATTCTGGATGAAACAGACATCTCGAACTGGGAAGCTTAGAATCAGGCTTTTGAATAGCATGGTTAAATAACTTAACAATTCTAGACACTGCATGGCTTCTGAACTCCTATTTTTGAGTCATATAACTAATGCATTTTTGAATTAAAACAAAGATTATTCTTACAAGCTTATACTAATTTTACTAAATTGAAAAAATTAAATCAAAATATACTGAAAATTCTAACAGGATTTTAAAAGTAATTCCATGCAAAAATTTAAAAAGTTCAGTTCTTATAGAATAGCTGAGCAATTAATTTTTATAATTCATATGACTGTATTGTGTGTTCCCCTGTGAATAAACATGCACACACATATAGTCACATGTAGGTCAGAGGGATGTAGGTGTGCACACTTACACACTTTTTAACTGTCATTTAGCATGCTGTTCTGGGTGAGGTCCTTAACTACTTTTGGAATGCTAGACAGGGATTACAGTCAAATTATTTGCATCTAAACCCACCGTTCTACAAAAGAACAAAATGCTCTTTGCTTTTCCTGAGACCGTAAATTCTATGGGCAAGAAGAAAGACCCTGATCATAATGAAAAGGCCTCAGATGAATGGAAATCACAGACTAAAATCGGAGTTGGTATATTCTCTTTGTTACAGAGTATAATCAGTAGACCAGGCAGATTATTCAAAAACTCCAATTTCTCCCCACCCCCTATTATACACTTCATATTCTACTTTTCCAAACATTTTGAATTGTGACTGAGGATTCTGTGAGGTATTACTGTTCCAGTTTTCTGAAAGTTGCAATTAAATATCCTCTAAGTAGATGTCACCTTGCCACCTCTTTTTGGAAAGGTAAAAGAGAAAAAAAATTTAACCACTGCAGGAAAATAATTCATAGTTAAGGCTCTTTCTTCTTTCTTAACCATATTCTGTTGTCTCTTTATGGCAACAAAGATCTGTAATCAGTCTGGTTCCCGTTTTCTAAAGACACTAGTGAGGGGGCAGGGTGGGAGGATCACATCTTTTTACACATATAAAAGAAGGAAAAAATAAAAAACCACCAAGAAGTGATTTAAATTGCATCTGAGTGACAGATCTTTTAAATACATGGATCAGATTCTGATGCTATAGTGCAGATACTGGGAATCTGTCATTTTCAGAAGAATATTAAATGATTTTCTTCCTAAAGGTAAAATTTCTATAGTACACTATATTAGCCAAACAAAGCCTGAGTACTTTCTGGAGCATTTGGCAGCACAATGCTATGGCACAGGATTCAAAGAGAAGGCGCAGATCCCTTAAAACTATTCTCTTAGCAGGGTCTGATTAAACCCCTGCAGGTTCGACTGGCATTATTAATCTCTGTTACTTAAGAGTTTTGCTTCCAAATGTTAATCTTCTACTCCATTTTACTATTTTACAGTGCAATCGGTCTCACTGAAGCAATGAAAATCATTGTCGCGGATTTCTGCTTGCTCTGAAGAAGTGCAGGTCTGGGCTTGGTGAGCATCTTGCGGGCTCGGGGCATGAAAGTCTTCATTTTTGAATCTGGGGCCTGTGGCCTATCTGAGCTTGGACAACCTGCTGGTGCTTCTCATGAACAGCTCCAGATGGAGACATGATATATTTGAATCAGCACAAACACGTTGGCTGGCAGTAATGATGAGACTTGCCCACAATGTCAAAGAGTATCTCAGTTCTCTTTGGAATTGGAATTGTGCAATAGGAATTGTGCAGAAGCTCAAATAGGATCAGACAGTAACTTCAAAGAACTGTCTCTGGAAGAGCAGGAGAAAGGAGAAAAACTGGTTTGAGATCAGATAGGCTTGTGTGCGGATTCTGGTTTTTCTATTTCTTCTTTCTATTTCTTCTTCTGACTTGGGGAAATTTAAATTATGTCTCAATGACCATATCTTTTTAAAGCAAATAACAAAATCTGCTTCACAGAGACTGTACAAGAATTAAGCAGAATAACATGTTCATTATTGAGCAGATATTTAGAGAACACTCACACTTGACAAGTGCAAAGTTATGCATGAGGATTGAAAGGCCAGTGACTCTGCACCCTCGTCCTCCAGACTCTGACATGCAAGCATGTAGCCAATGTACAATGAAGGTAGGTTTATATTTTCACTCAGTCACTGTGAACTATTTTTTCTTTGAAATTGTTCATATATTTAGCTACAGAATGCTAACTGCTACAGTATTTATGTTTATGTGGCTTTTGTTTATCTCTCTAATCTACTTACCTATTTATGCCTACCCATCTACCTTTCTAGTCATTCATTTTTCCATTTTTGCATAGTTTGTATCCATAAAATCAACACATACATACTTATAATGAACGGAGGATGTCATATTCAATGGACATCTGAAGTGGCTGAAAAATTGAGAACAAAAGCTATATAAATAATGATTTTCAAGATGCTGGCCTCATGGAATGGCCTAGTGCAAATGATTTTGTACTAAAACAGTGACATCATCTTCCAGGAAGGGTCCTATGTGCACCGCCATGATTATTCTCTCAAAATTGCAATTTAGTTTTACAATCATGAAAATGGCTATGATTAGCCCCCTAGTGACCTGACAGTGTTAATGCTGCTTTCCAAATGTCACACGAAGTCAGAAGAGAACTGGTGCTGGAAAAATCAGGCTCACCATTCAGCATAAGATTAGATCATATATACATGTTCAAAATCAGACATGACATACTCAGATACCCTGGGAGGCCTGTGATATTTTACTTTCCCTGCCTATTTATTCATATATTTAATTAGTCACCAACTTAAATCTATTTAAAATCCATCTCTTCTTCCTCTTCATTCTTACCTAGATCACAGCACAAGTGTCTTGACTGGGCTCTTTCAAACACAAGTTTTCAAAAACTTTAGGAAATCCCAGATTCACCTGTATTCACACCAAACTTTCCAGAGCACTGTGTTGTTATTTATTTATCAAGTGACTGTGGATCACCGCATTTCCCCCAGAAGTTTCCATTTTTACCCAAACCCTCTAACAAGACACACACAGCCTGTGGCCAGCGGCTCCGGGCCTCTGCCGCTCTCGTGTTCCCACCGTTCCCGTGTCCTTCCCACTCCACATCTCCTCTCCCGCCTGGCCTCAGCGCACCCCCAGCCCTCAACAACTGTTCTCTGTGTCTGGAGCACCTGTTCAACTTCTAACTGCCATTTGTTTTTAACATTTAACTCAGAGGTTATCCATCAGGAAACCTGGCCTTCATCGCCCCCCATTCACCGAAATCAGTCACTGCTCTGTGAGCCTTTGAATGGCATTTATCAAATTGCACCATATTTGTTTACTGATCAGTTTTCTTTACTATGTCATAATCTTTCTGATAATACAAACAGCATTTTGTTCATCTTCGCATTTCTGAATACATAGCAGAATGCTCAAAATATGCCTACTGGATGCTTAAGTAATAGACAAAAAAATAAATCCCTTCCTATCACAGGAGCATAAATAGAGTCATTTTATTTTACAGATTTCTTCTCTATAGCTGGAATTCTATTTTGATCTTTCTTTTGTGAGAGTATATTCTATAGCATTCAGCCATTTGCAACATTATAATTAAATTATATATTACCTTGACTCCAGTTTTGCTTTCCCATTCCTCACACCTCGCTGGTAATACTACCAGCATCTACATAAGAATTAATTAGTAAATTAATAAAAGAATTTAATGAGTGAAAATAAATCCTCAGAACAATAACATAAAACCAGAGGAAACAGTAAAACAGAAGTCCAAAGGCAGAGTAATTCTAGGTAACTGGAATTTATGATCTATTACTGAGCATGAAACTCTAAACAGTACAATTAAAGTCAGTCATTCAACAAACTCTTAAGTGATTTTTATATGTGCCATTATACTAAGTACTGGCACTATGCCACAATTAAATTTATTGAGGATACTACAATACCACCCTTAAATTATTAAATTGTTTTTACTAGTGATATAAAGAGAACATACAGATGAAGGCAAAACCGATTGTACTCTTGGAAATCTTCCAACTGTGCTAATCGCTGTTTAAATTTTTTCCTTAAGGAATAATTCCAAGGCCTCACAAAAATTCTTAAGATCCAGAGAGCAAGACATCTTCTTCATCCTGGATGAGATGATATGAAAAACATTTGCTATGTAGAGTGTTATGGTTTCTGTCTGGACATGTCCCCAAAGCCTCATGCAGCCATGGGTGGGGTGCTTTTCAGAGGTGGCTGAATCTAGAAATTGTGATTGATTCATGGTTTAGTCCTGGGATTATGGGTATGAATGCTACACCCATCCTAGGGTGGGTAGCCTACATAAAATGTAAGGGACAGCAAGAGTTCCCTTATGTGCCTCCCTTTGCTCTTGTTTTGCTGCCTTCTGTAGCCATGAACTATCACTCTCTGCCATACCACCCTGAATTGGAGTCAACTGATTAGGGACTGAAACCTCCACAAACTGTGAGCTAAAGTTTAAACAAACCTTTCCTTCCTTAATGTTGGACATTGGGTATTTTGTCTCAGCAATGAGAGAAAAGTAACTAAGACACTGAGTTTGCCAAGAGGGAGAGGAGTGAATTTTGATCACTGGAATAGGGCCGTTTCTCTTGGTTTAAGTTTGTGTTTCGTAAAATCTGTATCTTTGTGTACTTCAGCGGGAAAAGAATTCACAACACCTATGAGATACAAGTGAAAGATGGATGCACTTCACTGATCTATGGTAGCATTTCTCAGCATGAGCACTATTGATATTTGAGGTCATATAATTCTTTGCTGTAGGGAACTGTTAGTATCCTTGGCTTCTACCCCAACCTGCCCAACTTCTGCTATTTTAACAACCAAAACCTGAAAAACAAATCAATTAACTTCCTTTTATTAATTTCCACATTCAATAACAAAATGCCACCTCTTAGAATGATGATGAAGGGTATTGGACTGAAGGACTATCTAACGATATCACTAACAATCTGAAGGATTTTGCTTCAGTGAGAGCAAGTTGGCTGCTGAGTAGTTGATGACCGGGGAGGCAGCTAAAAAGTGACTTATAATCAAGTTTCATACTGAAGAGTCACCTTCCTGGAAAGATCTTACATTGCTTATCTTAGAGAAATTCAATTAGTTCTTGGCCATAAAGAAGACATATGATAAAGCAAGGAGGTGAGAGATTATTTTTAAAAACTATATTATTAAAAATCATCCTTCATGAAACTTGAATGGGATATTACCTTGATGTAAATAAACATTGTTCAGAAGTTTCTAGAAATAATATGCATAACAGCAACTTGTATACTATAAACCCCAAAGCAAATGTATTAGTTTAATCAATTTTTATATGTGTAATATATGTCTAATGTAGAAATACCATGAAAACAGGAAAATAAATATTAAAAAACTCATAATCCAATTAATCACTTGGAGATGATCACTAGAACCTTGTAAATTTTAAATGAGGAATTTACTCTGATTTCTGCAGCAGTCTTAAGAGTATTCATACTAAATGGACCTTTAAAACATGCTTTTAAATTTAATTGTAACCTAATATTTAAAAGTAATTTGATATTCCTTCATCCATCTTCCTAGCATTAGCATCTTTGCTTTTTCTATTTTGGAATTCCACTCTGTTTTCCTAAACATTAAATGAAATATGTAGCAACAACTGATATTTATTGAGGGCTCTGTATTTTACAGTCAGATTCTGTTTTGTTGTTTTGTTTTGGTGTTTTGTTTTGGGTACTGGAGAGTGAACCCAGGGCTACATCCCCAGACCTTTCATCTAAATCACCTAGGTTGTGCTCAAACTGGGAATTACTTGCATGCACCATTGCCTCTAGCTCCATTGAGTTGTTCTGTATGCAGCCAACTGAAAAAGCAACACAGGAACCCTATCGTAATGTCAAACATGTCACATAGGATAGTCAGGGGGAAAAACAACTAATTACATCCTGAAACCAACAAATACAATAGAACCCCCTAACGTCAATGTAAATGAAACTATAAATCCTTGTCCTCAACAAAAACAATGTATCTACTGCATAAACAGACAATGTAAATGAAACTATAAACCCTTGTCCTCAACAAAAACAATGTACCTACTGCATAAACAATGGCTGAATAATGGCCCAGAAGACAACAAATCTGAATTCCTGGAAGCTGTCTATGTTGGAACTTTATTGTAAAAAAAAAAAAGTCATTCCAAGGAATCTTGAAATGAGGAAATTGTCCTGGATTATCCTGGTGGGCCCAGATGTCACAGGTGTCCTTGAGAAAGGCAGAGGGTAGTTACATATGTAAACAGAGGGGACAGATACTGAAGTGCCGCCTCCACAATCAAGGGTGCTGGCAGCCAGCTGAAACTGGAAGAGGCAAAGAAAAAATTTTCCAGGACAGTCTGTCCCTGCTGACACCTTAATTTTGAACCTGCAAAATTGACGTTGAACTTCTGGCCTTCCAAACTGTGAAAGAATAAAGTCTTGTTGTTTCAGGCCAGCCGGTTTGTGGTAATTCATTTTACAGTAGCCCTAGGAAACAAATGTGTTCTAATTAAAAACAAAATAAAACTAAGCTAGGTCTGTGATCTTTATTATAGCTGCTCAGTTCTTCTGAAGTCTGAAATTTGTAAAACTTACGCGTAAAAACATTTTTCTTCTCTTAAGGTTTTATCCTTGATTTTAATCAAATATGTACAGTCTCTGCTGTTTCATTTATCTTTCACAACAAATTATAAATATTCAGTGTTTTTTCTTGACTATATGAATAACTTGTTAGGGTAAAATGTTGGTGATCTCAAATCTAAACTAGAACATGACTTGTATTTCTAGAAAAACTGAGTGTAGAAGTTCGAGAACATCACAGCAATTTAAAACTATTCCTTGGGCAGTGTCATCCCCAAACACCACACTAACCAGAGTTTCAGCTGTTCAGGTGCCTGTGGAAAGTTCAGGAATGTCATGACTGGCCAGAATGTTCTCTCCAAGGCTGAGAACCCTGAGAATGTTGGAAGGTGACAGAGAATTGCAAAAGGAAGAATCAGGAGAAGAGAAGGAAAAAAACTTGGAGAGACCAGTCTCCGTGGCAGAAGGGTCAAAGGTAACAAGAGCAGTAAGAGTCAGGCAGGAAAGAGCTTACAGGAAGCTCAAAGACGGACACACGGGGAGGCTGAGGACGTTGCCATAGAGACTGCAATAATCTCTAGGGCATGTGAGAGACATACAGGTCCCCTGCGGAAGGTGAACACTAGACACTTTAAGGAATGCCACCACAGCCTTCTATCTGTACGATTTCACCACTCCATGCAGTTGGGGCACTGGACTCCAGTCCATTTCAGAAGAAAACACTGCATTTTCTACTTTACAGAATTTCCAATTAAAAGCTAATAAAAATTCTACTACCAGCTCTTCCTCTTGGAGACTCATTTCATACCATTTTTAAAGACTTACTGCAAATTTATCTACTTAATTATTTAAATTTCATTTAATGTTCATGCTTCCTGGGAGACTGTACCTCATGGGAGCTCAGGGCAGTGCCTGTCTTAGTCACCATGGAGTATTCCATTTCCTAGCTAGTGACGGTTGGCAATTCATACAACTTTATTTTTGAAATGAATCTTTGATTACCCAGTTTGTTCTCTCAGGGCACCAGATATCAGAAGAAAGCCAAACGGCTAAAAATCAATATGCGGAAATAAACAATATGCAAAACAACAGTTTGCCAGAAGCTAATTTGCCAAAAATCAATGTGCTAAATTTACCAAAACATTTCTTTCCTGTAAGTGTTTATGAAGTTAATGGAAATTAATATGAGATTGAGTATTTTCAACAGCTTTTAAAGACTTCAGGGAAGCTCTAGATGACTATGTTTTCATTTTGTCTGAGGAACAGTATTTTAGTAAATGTTCATTTTATTGGGAATTAAAAATCTTATGTGATTTAAATTTCTACTGAATAAATAATGAGATAAATTTGATTATATCTTGCTCTCTTAGTAACCTCATCTTTACTTTCTTTCTAATGCCTTGGTAAGTTTTCACTTTTCATGTTGAGACTGTCTGTACACTGCTACTGTGTTGACACTGCCCATTTATTATATATTATAGCTTCTAGATGGAAACTTATTAAGTGAATGGCTTTGGCTACCTCAGATTTCGTGAATTTTTTTTATTAAGTTAGCAATCACCCTGAGAGAATTATATGTCTTAGTTTAGTACTTCAGTCAGTTTGTTAAGTTTTATCATGTCATACATGAAAAGCTTGTTTCAGGCACCTAAGTATCTTTTTATTTTGGAATGTTACTAAGAATGCTTTGAATAATAGGTATCTTGTCCTTCTTTTAGCAATGACTCAAAAAGTATCTTTAAAACTTATATTTCTAACAATTAGTAACCAAATTTCAGCATTGTCTGATTGGTCCAGACCTTTCCTCTGCAAATTCTCATATATATATATATATATATATATATATATATATATATGGAATACATGGAGTATGTGAAATTATGATTATTGATTATAAAATATAATTTACTGAATATTAGCTATACTGCTAAGACTAAACCACCTGTGATCTTTGCTGTTTTAGAAATGGAGCATCTGTTAAAATGCTACAATAAATACAGGAAAAGTAAATTCTAAACTAGAACCTACAAGAAATTGTCATATCTGTTAAAAAACTTCCATACAATTTGAGGCTCTATAAACTGTGTAGTTGGTATGTTAGCAAATTTGATACAATAACTCAAAGCTCTAGAAATCAGTTATCCTAATAATTGACTATTTTCAAATTGAAAAATAAATTACTGAAATTTAAAATAGTTTTCCTGTAAAATAATAGAGAGCTTGGCAGTATCTCCAGTATAGCATCCTGGCAAGGCTTCCACCATTTTCCACTCCTAGGTCTACAAACAGAAACACTGAAAAGGAGTCTCTATACCAATGTATTAGGTTGGTGATTATCATAGAGAAGAGAAATATCTATCTTGAAAAAAACATGACAAGTCTTTATTAGCTAGGTTAGTATGCCACTAAAAGATTTGCCTATACTTCTAATAGAAAATCTCAGTTGTATTTGAGGCAACGGATTATAGAATGCAAATGATCACTAAGATTCCTCTTAAATATTAGACTTCCATCTCTTTATGGAACTGATTAAAATGAACTCATGGAGCAGTGGTCCCCAGACTTTTTGGTACCAGGGACTAGTTTTGTAGAAAACAATATTTTCAGGGACTAGGGTGTGTGAGGGTGTGTGTGGTTTGGCGGGGGCTCCTCTTTTCAAGGAAGTTCCCTGTGACATTTATTTTTTCACTCATTTAACTAGGGTTAG
Organism: Dolichotis patagonum; assembly: GCA_004027295.1. Classification (NCBI taxonomy): domain Eukaryota; kingdom Metazoa; phylum Chordata; class Mammalia; order Rodentia; family Caviidae; genus Dolichotis; species Dolichotis patagonum. Next base: position 6,776 of record PVJX010013021.1, on the reverse strand, counting down.
CATCTAGGCATAATTACACTGTGACTGAGACAAGTGTGCAGTGTCGCAAAATGCATGGGTGGAAGTGATAAATAAAATAATGGGAAGCCATGTGTGGACTAAAATCAAATCAGATTCTGATTTAAAGCCTAGCAACAGATTCAGCTGTACAACTGAGGTAATTAACTAACTTACCAGGTAAAGCTTGTCATCACATGAAGCTAAACTGTCACCACCCACTGATATGGTTTTTGATATGAGTCTGAAAGGAATTGATTTATTACTGTCTTTGTCCAGTCAAACCTGTCGGGCTAAGTTTTAGCATGTATTTACAGCTGCTCCCCAGGACTAGCATCACTGCCTCAGCTCCACCTTAGGTCATCAGGCATTAGATTTTCATTTGGAGCATGCAACTCTATCTTTCACAAGTGCTGTTCACAATGCGGCTCGCACTTCTAAGATAATCTAACATCACTGCTGATCATACAGGAGCTGAAGCTCCAGTGGCAATGTGAGTGATAGGAATTTTCTGTAAATGCAGAAGATGCTTTGCTCCCATGCTTGCCACTTACCTCCTGCTTTGTGGTCTCATTCCTAACATGATTTGAAACACTTGTCCTAGAGTAAGAAGATCTTGTTTTCCTTTTTAGCTGCTATCAGATAACTTGGAAGTGGGAATTTAATCTGTAATATCACACTGGGAGGTGGGTTTATAGAAAAATAGATGCCTACGTAAAGGAGGTAAAACTATACACTACTTTGTTTAGGTAGCTTGGAGTTGATTTTTTTCTTTGAGATACAAATCTGAACCTCATGAAGATTTTCAAAGTTCAAGATAAAACTTTTAAGAAAAAATTTTAGGCAGTTGCTGTTGGTAACTTTAATGTTACAATTGGTATTTGTTTCCACTGAGGGTTTATTAGCAATACTACTGTATTTATTTCATCCCTTCACCAGGACACAGACATTAAAAAGTCAATTAAACATAACTTACATATCATAAGTTTTACTTATTTAAAGTATGCAATTTAAAAATGTAAAAATAATTTTCGATGACTATGGTTAGAGGTCTTGGGTGCTACATAGGTAATGTCAAGTGTCAGTGGAGTTTTTCTGTCTGCCCCTGGACATTCTCTTCTCTACTTTCAGGAAGAATCACCTCCTTGCTACAACTGGCAGTGCAATGAATGTCTCACACTTTAAATGAGGTTGTGAGATCATATTTGGCAATTTTTTACTACCTCCTGCTGTTTTTACTTTTGATGACTAGTTTAAAGAAGTTTGTGTTTATCTTACAACAGTTGTCAATACAGTTTATGATTTTTCCTATTCTTTTATTCATGTGAGTGTTTTGGTCTACTCCTAAACTTCTTTCTTTTATTGCTGTGAGAAAAGTTTCGTTAGCAAATGTTAATAATCAGAACATAAGTCATAATGTAGTTGAGTCTCAATTCCCAAGGTAAATAACCACACCACCACATTAATCCCATCTTGCATGCCTCTGTTCCTTTGGCTTTGGGCTCTTATTTAGTGATTATACTTTTGGAGTATAAAGTAATCCTTATACGAGGTAAAGGTATGGGAAAAGTCTCCAGCAAAGATCACTGTTTTTTTTTTTTTCTGCCTCCTTCCAGTTGGGTGATTAATTCAAAGTTTAATATACATGTAATATACTCACTCTGTGTATTTAACAGTACTCAGTACCAAATCACTGTCATCATGAGATGTGCTTTAATTAAAATGGAAGGGATACACTGAATGGATTAACTAGATTGCTGTAGTAGATAATAAAAATGGCCACCAAAGTTTGAAGTTCCTCCTATCAATAGGTACATTCTGTTGCCTTCTCCTATAGATTTGTGCTGGCTTGGTGACTTGCTTTAACCGATAAAATACTGTCTTAGTGATATTGGGAAAATTCTGATCAAAGGATTTTGTAGTTTTTGTCCTCACTTCACTTAGAAACTTGTAACTATTATACAGTCAAACTAGAGAAAGGGAATCCATGGAGGAGACTTGAGTAGCTCAGATGACAATCTGAAAGATGTTAGTCACATTGTGATCCATCATAGGTCATCATCCCCCCTCTTGTCAGTTGATCACAATTGCTAGAAAAAGCTCAGCAGAGATCACTTGAGTGAGCCTGGACAAGAGTAGTCTAGCAAGTGATAATGCAGAGCACAAAGTAAAGTAAGTGGTTGTCTTGTAAGCTATGACATGACTAAAAACTGAGACGCATTTATGGTTGAGACTTCATAACTGTGACTTTCCAAGAACAACCCCTAACACAGTGAAACTCAGCAACCACCTGCAGATGGGCATAGGAGTCAATGACACAGCATTTGCTTCTTACAAGGTACGGCCATAGCAACAGAAAAGCCAGCCACAAGTTTCAGAAAATACCATAGGCCCTTGATATTTGCACTTTAAAATTACAATCACTGTTAATTTCAAGTGAGAGTTTATTACGATCATTGCTGTCTTTATAAATTTGCATAAATAAAATCAATATTTAATTCCTTCAATAGGACACAGCTTCTTACAAAATCGGGCTTATTAAGACAAAACTCATATACAATGAAGTCCACCTATTTAAAGTGTCCATAATTAAAGCTTTTTTTTTTGTAGCGGGGATCTAACTCATAACCTCACTCTTGCCAGGTAGGCACGCTTATGCTAAAGTGTCCATAATTATGTAGCTTATTTACACAGTTATGCAATCATCATCATGATCTGACTTTAGAATACTTACATTATGCAAAAGAGACACAGCTTTCTATTGCATATTTTCTAATACTGGTAGTTGGTCAAGGTTTTGATTTCCCTTTGCATTTTGTAATGACTCCTTCTTCCTTTTCTCCTTCTCTTTCTCCTCCTCCTCCTCCCCCCTCCCCTTTTTCCTCCTCCTCCTCCTCCTCCTCCTCCTTCTCCTTCTCCTTCTCCTTCTCCTTCTCCTTCTCCTTCTTCTTTTCTGATACAAAGTCTCACTGTAGTTCAGGAAGGCCTTGAATTCAACATGTAGCCTGGGCTGACCTCCAACTTGTGGCAATCTTCCGGCCTTAGCCTCTAAAGTACTGGGATTACAGGTGTGCACAACCATGTCCAGGCCTTTTGTATTTTGTAATATCATATTTCTTGCATAATACTTGCAGTGTAAAATGGGAGACATACTAAAACACAGTGCTATCCACCTTATTCCCAAAAGCCAGGCTATAATCCTGGAAGTTTTAAGGGATAACAAATATTGGGTTCAAATGTTTTCTGCATTAAGAGAAGTCAGTTTACCACATTTTAAATCTGACATTGGTATAGTTTAATAATAATTTATCTAAAATGCAAAACAATTTAGCTGGGCTCAGTGATCCACACCTATGGTTCATGCACTGAGGAAGGCTGAGGCAGAAAATAGCACAGTCACTTTCTACTTGGGCAACTTTGCAAGCTCATGTCTCAAACATATAAACTAAAAAGGCTTGAGGATATAGATCAATGGTGGGTGAACCCTGGGTTTGATCACTAGTCCCTGATACTACAGAAAAAAGAAAGAAAAAGAGGAGAGCAAAAATTTAGCATATTAAGATGATTATTTTATGCTGGCAAGGCTGTGGGGAAAAAGGAACACTGCTCCACTGTTGGTGGGAGTATAGACTGGTGAAACCACTATGGAAATCAGTATGGGGAATTCTCAGAAGACTAGGACTGGAAACTCCATTCAACCCAGCTATTCCCCTCCTGGGTATTTTCCCAGAAAAACTGAAAAGATCATATCACAGTGGTACATGTGCACCCATGTTCATAGCAGCACAATTTGTAATAGCTAAATCTTGGAAATAACCAAGATGCCCATCAACTGCAGAGTGGATGAAAAAGATGTGGTATTTTTATACAATGGAGTATTACTCAGCTATGAAGAAGGATGATCTTGAGGCCCTCATAGGTAAATGGGGACAACTTGAGACTATCCTCATAAGTGAAATAAATAAGAATCATATTTATAAATATAAAATTGTGTCTCTAGTGTAAAAAGTAATAAGAAATGTAGAGGAATAAAACCCAAAATGTGTAATTGCTACTGTAAAAAAGAGAGGAAAAGGTGCTCAAAAGGATATAATTGCATGTATGTTTAAGTGTGTAAGATGGATGACCATATTACTGTTTTTGTTAGATCATGGAGCAAAACTGTTAACAGTCTCATTGTTTGAATGTCTACTTTGTATGTTTTAACTTTGTAACTTGAACAACTATTTCCAAGATGACAGTATGTAAGTTATCAAGTAATGATTTCTTAGTATTTTTCTTCCTTGGAATTTTGTATTGTTGCTACCCTTTTTTCTATTTTATTTGTTTTGTTTTGTTTTGTTTTTAAATAAAATTTAAAAAATTTTTTAAAAGATGATTATTTTAAAACCACTATTTAAAAGACAGAGAAGAACTAACTTCCAGGTACTAGAGTATGGAATCTAGAAACAGAGATGAAGAAAATAGAATAAATCAAGAGCTGAAGATACAGAATGCATAAAAAGATGCATTTTCATACAATGGAATATTACTCAGGTATAAAAAGGATACTATTCAGGCTTTTATAGGTAAATGGAGGCCACTTGAGGCCACAAGTGACTCATAAGTGACTCATAAGTGAAATAAATCAAATTCACATTTAGAAATATCATATTGTCTCTCTAGTATAAAAAATTTTTAAAAACGGAAAGAGTAGTAAGATCCAAAATATACAACAGATACTGTAATAATGAAAGGGCAAGAAAGTGCTTAAAAAGAAAGAACAACTGGGATAGGGAAAGGAGAAAAGGAAGAAAGGAAAAGATTATATGTGTGTAGGTCTATACATATATAACTGTGTGTGTGTGTGTGTATGCAAGATAGGTAACTATACTACCAATGTCTGTTAGTTCATTGAAAAGGACAGTTTGTGTTGTCACTGTTTGATCATTTTTTGTGCCTAGATCTTGTAACCTGAACAGAGTTCTAACCATATATATCATATATATGCATATATATATATATACACAATATATTAACTAATATTAATTCTCTACTACTTTTTAAAAAAATTCTGTATCATTGCTATTCTTTTTTGTTTTGATTTTAAAATAAAAAAGTTTGACTACTGTTTTACCTTGTGTTAAATATTGCTAAATTAAAAGGCTTTCATCAAATGTGTCACAGTTCATTGTACCAAGACACAGTTTTCAACAAAAGCATATTTCCATTCGTATGATAAAGAAGGTTAGGATGATAGATTCATTTTATAGAAACTAACTGTATAGCCTAACTCATTTATCCTTCAAGGAAAAGGTGAACTAGATTACATGTTTTAAGGTATTTTAAATTGTAGGTTAAAATGACAATATTAACAATGACTTTTTGTTTCATTTTCAGTGTATTAAGCTCTAGGTAAAGAGGACAATCAATTTTAGAGATTCAAAGATATTAAAGTACTCCCAAAGATCAATCAGTAATTATTCTGCACAGTTTTTAGGGCCTAAGGGCTAGGCATCAAGCAGTGAGAAGATACAGATAAAAAAATCAACTCCTTACTCTACCTTGATGATACCCTGTAACTTATCTTTGGAAAATTTCAAATCCTAGATTCTTAAAGATTACAAATGCTGGTCTCATAGGACAGTAATAAAGCCCCTGTGCTATTTCAAAAATTCCAGAGGAGAGCAATGTAGTAAATATTTAGTGATCCCAAAGGTACAATGAGAGACATCATAAATAAGATACCACACAGATGACAGCATTCTTGGCTTCTCCTCCTTCACCAGGTTTCTCCTAAAGCAGGCAAAGGAACATGGAAACTAGAGTCTGATTTGGACTTTTGCCAGTGTGTGTCCAGAGTAAGCATTCATTCAGTAATTGCTAATATATAATATATAAATATATATGATATACATTACTAATACTTAATATATATTACACACACACACACACACACACATATACACAGAAGACAAGAACTGGGACATGTAGAGGGGAAATAATATGAGAACTTTATGGTAAGTAAAATCACTGTGATAGCTGCTTATTCCCCTTGTCTAATATGGTAGGAAATAAATGTGCGGAGCTCTGAACTCTGTGATGGCTGCTGCCTGGGTCTTTCCTAGGAAGTAGTGAGTCATAAAGAGGGCAGTGTTCTAAGCATGACTTTTACAAACTATTCAGAAATAAGTATACATGGTTGTGTAGTCTAACAACTTCAATAGAAGTCAGGAACACAATACTGCTAAAATATCTCTGTGGACAGTGAGAGTAACACAGTGTATCTGGTGTTCCAGAGATCTGATGTGATACAAGGGTACAGCTCAAGACACAAAAAAACAAGCCTCCCATTTGTTAGCTATTCTATTGGGGCATCAACTGACTGATGTAGAGACGGTTCTTAAACTGCAGATTAGTAGAATTGTCTGCAGTACATTTTTCTGGTGGAATTATAAGCATCAGGATTTGATACAGCAAAATTTGTGTTCAAAGGCAGAAATTCATTCAAAAGCAAGCATGTACTAAGCACTCACTCTCTTTCTGTCTTTTAATTTCTTCTTTCTTTCGTACTAGGAATTGAACTCAGGGCATTGCACTTGCCAGGCAGGCACTGGGCCACTGAGCTACAACCCTGGCCTCTAAGCACCTACTCTGTACCGAGCACTAATCCAGAAGCTGTCAAATCATTAAGAAACAATATAGACTTGTTCTTAGTCATTAGTGAACTTACAACCTAGAGAGAATGGAGAGGGTAGAGAAATGATAAATAAGTAATGCCAAAACAAAACCAAAAAAAA